>JAQIWH010001954.1:0-27546 GCA_034695005.1 Cryptops parisi
TACTAAATACCGTCATAATAGAAACACAACAATAAGGATTACAATAATTCTAGCACCCGTCATTGTTGACGGGCATATAGCTAGTTTCATTTATACGAATGACTTGTGTGGTTCTAATTTTGTGTGTTGTTTGGTACATTGAACTATACAGTATATTCTCATAAACGACTGTAGATAACACTACACGTTCAATTTCCTGATTCCGGTCTGACTCCCAACTTACAAACTCACTCACTAACAAATGAAGCTAATAATAAGAGAAATTTTGTCTGTATGTTTGTGCGCGCATGATGATGAAACGAATAAACCAATTTCCATGAAACTTTGCATCTAAATTGTGATAGATTTCGAAAAGGTTATAGGCTATGGAATACGTAAAAAATTTGTATTAAAACAGTCTAAAACTTGTCTTTTACTCAGATAGGGTTTATACACAGAAAATACACCTACACTCTTCCTTTAGATTAAAAAATCGAACACGTGAAAAATCGATTTGGAAAAAATTCCAAGTAAAAGGTTCATTAGAAGCTACTAAAAGTGATTATCAACACGACTTACTGTAAATGATGTCTATATGGTCTTTAGTGTTCACCTTTTAGACGCACGCAGACCTATTTTTTTTGTGTTTTTAGTTTGTTGTTGCTCACTATTGATTTCCAATTAGTTTTTGTTTTCAATTTTTTTTATTGGTATAGTAATGAGAGCATTCCCGTGACAGATCACTGATAGATAACGACCAAAGTGTTCATTAAAGTTGAAATTTATGGTGTGTTGTTTGATGTTTGTGTCAACAAATCAGATTGACAAACCTGTTATTTAAAGTCCTTTTTTTATTTGGTATTTTATCTTGTAAATGTATTTTTTATAACCCCGATGTAAGATAAACTTCAAAACAAACAGTGAGGGTAACTTAAAAGTTTTTGTTTTTTTTCTAAGGATTGACCTAATTTGTCCAACATTTAATAGGTTATTGATATAGCTTATGACATGTTGATATCTATTATTTTTCAGTTCTGGGGACTGTCTTTAAATGTAGCATTTTCTGCATTGCGTTATCGATTCTACATTTATTGTTTTTGTGGAGAAAAGCATAAAAAAATGAGATAGCAAATTTTTGTTTAAATTAGATAAACTATATAGATTTTGTTTTTACGCAACGACACTAGATTTTTATCTAAAACAAAATTCGGTTTATATTATAACTCGTTACAAATTAACACAAATTACATGAAACTTAATCTACATTACATTAAAAAAATTTGAAAATTGTATACAAATTGTTTTGAGCCTTCTTATACTTCTGAATCCTTTAGATCTTGTCTAATGATATTGGAACATTGCAAACATTTCAAACAATGTTAAACACTGAACAGATAGATCGAATCGATTATATAAATATATACATCGTGTTCGTAAATTAGATAATCAAATTTTAACCAATAGATGATACACATCAAAACAAAATAACTCATATAATCATGGGTCAGGAAACGCTTCCCTTTTAAAATAACACAGGGTGACGTTACAGACTTGCATATTCTAATTGTCTAAGTCGCTGTAGGTATGCAAATGAGTATGAATTTCAGGATCCATGTTTATATGGACTTTTTTTTTGTTTTGATACATAGCATTTGTGGTTAAAATTTGATTAGAACATTCAGTATACATAAAAAAATTCTGTTTTTATAGGCTACTCTTAATATTAGCTTTACTTGAGAGTGAGCGAACTAAGAATTGAACGTATCTGCCATCTACAGTCGTTTATGAGAATATACAGTACTGTACAGTCCAATGTACTCAGAAAAAAAAACGCATAGAACGAGAACCACACAAGTCTTTCGCATAAATCAGAAACCGCATAAGTCCAATGTAAAAAAAATTGTATATATAAATAAATAAATCGAAAATTGTAGAAATAAAAAATGGAAATACCAGTACTAAAAACTTGCTTGAATCAAATAGTAAATTACTCAACGATCGCAAAAATTCAATTTTGAATAAATTGAAATCAAAATTCACATACTGTACTGTATATCGAAACGAGCAGAAATCAAAACTAAAATTACTCAAAACACGCATAAATTTAATATCGAAATTACTCAGACATTGCATTAAGTTTTAATTCGCATAAATCAAATTTCGCATAAATCAAAACGTGCAGAAATTAAAAATCTAAATTTTGTTTGCATTATGTATGTACAATGTACATACATTATATCTGTATATGACAGTAAGCTATATAAAAGTATCTTTAAAAAGCATTTTTAGTGTATTTGATGTTAAAGACATTTCGCAACTATAGTTACCCTAAACCCTAGTCTACACATAACCTTTTGTCATCAGTTACGCATGATCATGCCAGATTGCACCAACAAAACGGTACGTGTGGACGGCAAGTTTGACAAATTGCATGAACTGAATGAGTAGTGTGGATGTTTACGGTCGATCTTATCTGTCAAACTGATCTCTTCATGCCAAACTGACGACAAAACGTTACGTGTAAACCAAGCTTTAAACTGTACCAGACCTTACCTAACAATTCTGAAACAGTCGAAACACTTCAAACAATGCTAAACACTGAACAAAAAAAAAATTTATACCAATCATACAGTATATAAAAATATACAAAACAATTTTCATTTTCTTATTGAAGTTAGTTCTCAAAACTGAAAATATAGAAACAAAATAACTAAGCTATCGGTATATGTCTTAAGCTCCTATATAGTTTTGGCCCTAATTGAAATGTAATGGAAAATCGTTGCAACATGGAAGCTGGTCGTTTGTTTACTTCAACTGACAGGATGTCCGCCTCCGGGCTTTTTAAATGACCACCTCTACACACAAAAGTAACCCAGGGGTCTTATACGCCCACGCACATCATTGTGGACCAAGATTTCGGTATAGTTAGTCTTCATCTACCATGATGGTATTATTATTAAAAAACAGTAGATGATGCCACATTTCGAACTCATTAAGAATTGTGGGTGGAGTAGAAAAGTAAATGAGTAAAGGAAACACGATATCCACCCATAGACCGGGTTTAATATAACTACCACTAGTTGTTTTTTCTTATGTACATAAATATGTATATTATTTCTGGGTGGATAATGAAAAAGGTTTATTGGCCAAATTATCGATTAGTGGTTTATGAGGTTTAGCTGTCCGGTGGAAAATAAATGTCAGTTTTTGAAATGATGAATGAAGATTGTCAGTTTGTTTTTTTTTCAAACTGAATAAAGTTTGTATTGCTAATCAAACAAGATAATAAGGTCAACAGAATCTAAGTAGTCAGTACACATACAGTAGCAATGAAAAGTTTGTAATACAGTTTAAATTGTTTATATTTTTTTAGAGATCCGGGCAATATAATGATAAGCCACACTTTTTTCAAAAATGTCATCTTCACATCAAGCTGTCCATCAGTATTGTAGTTAAATTTTTAATTATTGATAATGTTGAAATATTTATTACAAATTCTACAAATTCGTACTTTTTTATCCCCCACTCAAATTTCGAGACTTTATGTTCACGCTTGCATTATTAGAAATATCAATTTTAAGATTGTACTGCGGGTTAAATATACTGAGTTTTTTAATCACTGAGTTTATGTATAGGGTATTCAATTGTTAATAAATTTATGATTTTAGACAAATAACTCAAAATATTCTTTAAAAACATATTACTATCCACTTTTCAAGATAATGTAAAAATGTTTGCACAGTGAAAACGTAAATGTTTACTTCATCAACCAATAACAAATTTTAATTGACCTTGTCAACTAAAAACTTTCAATACACAACAAAAGAATATGTGAAATACAGGGTGTCTCAAAACTCACTACCAATGCCAAACGTAAAGTGTTTTGCAATAGGTTATGACATTTTACTATGAGTAGTAACTTTTGGGTCACTCTTTATAAAAAGCGATATTTGAGATATTTGTTATATTCAGAACTTTCATTTTTTGTATTTGTTTAATTCTCATTGCTTGATTCGTGAGTTGGTGTTGCATTATTGATGAATATATGATTTAAAATAAAAACAAAACAATTCATATTTTTCAAATAAAAAAGTTTGAAATTCTAGACAACCAACTTAAAATATTCTATTAAAAATAACACCATCTTTCTTTCATCCCTTTTTCCAACAAAAAATGTAAAAAAGAAGAATTTTTGCATATTGAAAAAGCAGATTTTTACTTCATCTCTTATCTCATTCCCAAGCGTCTCCTTCACCAACTTCAAGATTCCACCCAACTTCCTTTATTTTTTTCTTCTTCGTTTTCTAGCATTAAGATAGAAAAGATTTTCCTTATATATACATACATATATATATTTTTCTTCTATTCGTTGAAGAAGTGGTCAACATGGCTGTGCTAATACTGTTATCTCAAAATGACGTACGGGGGGCGTATTCGTTATCGTAGTAAATAATTCATAGAATGCAATGTTGAAGAAAAAATACTGAAAAGACTTTTGAAGGTGTGGGATAAGAAAAGAGTGGCCTGAAAAAAAAACCATCGTTAGGAACATCGATGAATAAAGGAAAAAATTTTCTCATGCATAAAAAGAAATAAAAACCCCATGAATTTACATTATATCACTTTTTCGTATGTGTTAGTTTAAGATGGAGCTTCGTATGTTCACGAAAAGTAATAACCCTCATACGTTCACGTAAAGTAATAAAACCTAATAACATCAAAACCACATAACCAATATATATTAACTAAAAAAAAATTATCGTTTAGAAATATAAGAAAAATATTTAGACAAATGTACGTAGTATTTAACAAAACAATACACACACTATCAGCAATTTATAGAATCCAGACATTCTATAAAATTCCTAACTTTTTTTTTGGCAATGTACGAAAAAAATGTTATTTTGTATACAACTGTTTAGGTTAAGGTTAGTTAACAATATTTACTCTAAACATTAGGCCTATACTAAGGCTTAGCTTGAAACCTATACTGAACGTATACTGCCATCTACAGATGACTATATAATATACTGTATAGTCTTATGTACCAAATCTGCATAAAACGAAGACTGCGTAAATCAAAAACCGCATAAGTCCAATGTGACAAAATTTGCATAAATCGAATCAAAAATTGCAGAACTCGAAAATGCTAGTTCTCAAAACTCGCTTAAATCGAATATCGCGTTACTCAAAGATCACATTGATTAAAATTTTGTTTTGTTTTTGTTGTATTTTGATCCTATTGAATTGTTTTCAGTTGATAAATAAATAAATAAATTAATTCACATAAATCAAAATATATATAAAGCATATTCTTGAAAAGCATTTTTAATGTACTTGTACTTTATGGTGTTAACTCGCGTATACGAGAATTTATTTGTCACGAGGTCTGCAATTAGTAAATGCGAAAACCCCTGATATTAAAATTTGCGAACGTTGTTTTATTTCTTGCATTATTAGTAGTACTTGTAGTAACTTGTCACAAAAGTTTGCCTTCTTAAATAGTGGTTTGTGGGATTTCTCAGAAACTTTTATAATTCAATTCGACACTAAAATTTAATTAAAAATGCCCGCTTAAATTTAATTACGTATTACGGGTCATTTCAATATTCTTGCGGTTTTAGAAAACACGTTTCCGCACGTCTTAAAGGGTTTCAAAACAAAATGTATGGCTCATCATTTATTCACAACTCGCAAACAGAAAAGTGAAACGACGAAAATTTTTAAAGCGCAAAGAAAATGCACTTAAATCATCGATGGTGCTCATTGGTACGATTTAGTAAAGCCTCAAACTGTTGCCGAGGTAATAAACGAAACGTTTAATTGGTGTGGTAATGCACGATGAAATCGTCCATATTCCCACTCGCTCAAATGTTAATCGCCATTTTGTTCCCTTTTGATAGACTTCCATTATTAAAACAAGGACTTTCCCCACATTTGTATACCTAGTGAAGTCGGTGACTTCATTTCAAATTCTCTTTTAAAAACCGAAACATACAACTAAACAAAACCATGAAGAACGAGTAAAAGTTGAATCGTCTTCAAATGGTACTATTTTCATATATATGTTTATAAATGCGCTTTTCAACTTAAAAAAGACTTAGAAAAACAGTTCCATCTAAATAAAACATTGCAATGTGAGAAACATCTCAAACAAGAAAAGTGTTTAAAGTGAAATTCATATTTTAATGCCCACTTAGTCAGCACACACGTAAACACCGATGTGGTTTTTTTTTATAAATTTAATTAAAATACTTTACGTTTTGTGCTGTGAAAAACTCAGAAAATTATTTTTTAAAAACTTAAAATTGCTGAGAAGTGCCAGTTAATAATTAACTGCACACTAGACACGTACAATTATTGTATACTTATCTAGTAATGTTATTTAAGTTTAAAACTTGTTTTAAAAACAAAGTTATATTAAAAATTAAATTAATTTCGAAGTCTCATCGCGTGCGATTTTTAAACACACGCGATTAAACGGAACTTATTTTCGTGGAATTAAAACATTATAAAAGCCAAATGTCTGTCTCTCTGTTTGTGTTTATTTTTGTGCTTCAATGTTTCCATGGCAACAACTAAAAACCAAACGGAACTATAACATTATAATGTGTTTTCATACCAACACAACCATGAGCAGTAGCTAACGAGATTAAGCAAACATAAAACACTAATGTTGCAAAATAACATGAGGTAACACAATGACTGTAACAAGTGTTGCGGAGCAACATGAGTCAAATAAATGAGTTATGTTTATGAATTGAATCAATTGCCTCCCGTAATTTTTTACGGGCATACACAGCTCATCAGGGTACAATAAAAACCAATCATACTTTACGGCTATCTGACATCGCAATTTTTGATGTAGTAATTTTATAAATCTGTGGTACTGTGACGTAAGATACAGACTCAACAATAAAAACTGGTTGGCAAGAGCTAACGTCGCAGTTGTCCAAAAATTGTTCGAATTGCTTTTAAAAATTGTGTGCGTCAGGTGGCTTTTTTATAATTAAATACTTTTAATTTTTGTAAAACATTAATATTTATTATCATTAAATATTAATTTTATTAATTGAAGGGCTCGGGGCACACAATAACCAGTCAGCTCCACTTTCTATAATTTTACAGTATTGACAAAAAAACCTGTTTTGAACAGTAAAATACGCACAGAAAATTTGAAATAAATCATTTAGATATATATAAATTACTTTATTAATACATTTTTTGTCCAAAAATATTTTACTGCAAACATTTTAATTTGTACAGTGAAGAAAAATGTGAAATGTCTGCCGTTTGTTTTAAAATGAGTACACAACAAATAATAAATAGTCAGCGGATAGCTGTGAAGCTAACTTAGCTTATACACCCAACAGTGACTGTTAGCGCCATCTATGATAATATCTCAATATCTGAGCATTAGGTTGGCCCGTTTCTTGCACCAAACTTTCAACTGAAAACCGATGTTAACTTTTGCTGTGATGAGTTTTTTCCGAGTTTTTAATTTTAGAACTTCTTAGTTAATTAATTATACATGTCTAAATATTAATATTTTCAGTTGAAAAAAATAGCAAAATATTACACCAATTATACCAACTTTATACATGTAGTTTTTTATTCAATCGCATGCGATTTATAAGCAGTCACACTAAAATCGCAAGCAATAAAACGCGCGTAAAAAACCAACGCACGTTTTTCGCGCAGGCAGAGAATAAAATAAATAAATGCAACGTTTATTACGTTAAAACAATTTTTTTGTGATTACTATTATTATATTTCTCTCTCTTTTTTTTTATCATCATCATCATGGTTCCATTAGAAAAGTTTAGCGTGTTTGTTTTTAGGACAATTGCAACCAGAGTGGTGTAAACAGTTGGCAGAAGCTTCCTTCGCACAACACCCATTTTGGCACAATCGCCTAATAAATCCCACTAAATGAAGGTAGTGGTGGCAACAACAGTCTAAAAGGTCAACCCACAATGTGGGTTTGCTATCATTTAACTGCCTTGCTTGGTTCTCATTAACTTTGGTCTAACTTCTTGTTTATCTCGCCCTCACCTCGTAATGTTTGTTTACCTAACCCGTTAGAATTCTATGTACGGAATTATACGGCGGATAGTAAAATCCTATTAAAACGTCTCTGATTTTGAAAACGAGTTTAATTTTGTGTAAGGTACCTTTCTTGTGGATTAGTAAGCGTAAAATTACTAAATAATGTAATCAGTAAAGTATATATAAAAAAAGAAACATCTACTAGTGTAGTTAAATAAAAATAATTTATAAATTAATTTTGTTTATTTATATCTTTTGAGTACTCGTGAGGGCATGGTACTACATGCTCGTGGTGCTAGTAGTTGTTTTTAATTTAATCTATGGTTTTATGGGTTTATATTTACCAGTTCAGGTTGGTCAAGAAATTAAGTGTTGCTTTTTAACTAACATAAACTAGTTTTCATACCCATAGACACAGTTTAAGTTACTTAAAAACTACTAGTACCACAAGCACGTTTATCGTGGTTACCCTTCATGTACCATTTTGTGATTTATTTTAGTTCAATTGAAGGGCTCCGAACAATATAATAATAAATAAGCCACACTTTTTTCAAAAATGACATTTTTACATACAACTATTCATCAGTACATGATATACAACACTTTTTTTCCTAAATGACATTTTTGCATTAAACTGTCCATCAGTATCTACTGTTTCTAGCTTGTTACTTGTCCATTTCCTGGAATTTCCAGAAAATGATAGCATAATATACAGTATCACCTTGTTACTCGTTATTGTACTCTAGGAACAATATCAAAAATGTGGCTTATTATATTACCCGAAGTCTTCAATTTAATAAAAAATATATATTAAAAATGAAAAATGAAAATGGTTGTATCAGAAAAATGCGAAAAATATAAATAATCTGTTATCGTAAACGTTTCATTAATTTTAATATTTTTATTGTTTTTTATTGTCATGTCATATATGACAATTTGATCAAAAATTTGTTCATGTTTAAGAGCCACATGCATTTTCCTTTATAAACATTTTAATTTATTACTCTCTCAATATTATAAAAATCAATGTTCCGACACCCTGTAATTCAACAGGAATTTCAATTTTATTCATATTTGGGAATTACCGTTCTATACCGTTTAGTCCTTAAGTCATCCTTATAAGTTTATGTTGTTTTCACATGTACGTGTCCATGTTCGTTTTGTTCACATTCGAACGCAATAAAATATTATTATAATATTATGTTTTCAATTTGAGCTACACCGTAGACAGAAAATGATCAACGTTAACCTAAATATGTGTATACAAAACACATTGATTTTTAACATTTCCGTCTTTCTAACAGTAAAGTTTAGCCAAAAAAAAATTTTTTTTTCTTTAACATTTTTTTCAGTCTTTCTAATCTCAATTATCTCTTTAGCGAAAAATTTCAAACTTTTTGAAAAACCCACAGGAACTCTACCACTTAATCATTTTTAATTTATTTCGCATTAGCAAATGAAACCATCATTTTAACGAAATAAATCATGACTTAAAAAAAAAAAAGTAAAAAGAAAACACATTTAAAAGTGAAAACGAGAGAGAAAGATAGAAAACCAGAGATAATCAGGTAAAAAATATAAAGAAATAAAAACGACATCACTACTACGTATAAGAAATTCATATACAGGGTGATTTTCCTAACTCTTCATACAAGATGTCCATGATTCTTGGTGTGTTTTTTAATACGCTGAAGAGCAAAACTGCACTAAGAATTAAAGGTTAAAATGGTGTAAGTACCGTTTTGTTTATCTAAAATGACCTAGAAGTATTTTCGCACTTGTTAGGTGCATACTGTCTTCTTGAAACATAATTTTGGGCAAAACAACAAAATTTGCAAAGATATTAGTGTAAGAAGTGTAAAGTAGCTCATAGATAGCAAGTACAGATTTTTTAAACGCGTTTTCCCTGAAATTGTAAAAATGTTATTTAACACTCTTTTTGCACCAGGCCCTTCAATGGACACCCTATATGCGTATATAAATATGTAATGTTATATACTGTAATGTTATATACTGTAATGTGTAATGTTATATACTGTATATAACATTACACGCATACGTATGTACATATATAACTATTGGCAGTAAATTTGAGGTTGTAGTATAGCAAATAATAGGTGTCTGTGTGTATAATAAAATTTATTAGCTGAGCTGAATTCGGACCGTTCGGTGTTATCTCGACGAACGAAGCATGCAGTTAAATGTCGCATCAAGTTATTGTCTGTTAATTCTAGCGAAATAAAGACCCCGAGTTTCTCTTACGCTTAATAAAACTTGAAGATGAACTTGCCTAACAAAACCGTGGCTGACCTCAACCAAACATCTTAATACGCGGGCGTCCCTTATTAATTAATTAAATATATCTTCATTGTATTTCTTTCATTCGCCATAAAATGCAAAGATAACAATTGTTAATAAAAGTATATATAAAGATCTTACTGTGATGAAGAAACGAACGTTAACTCATCGTTGAATCAACTGCAGGTTGGAAACACAAAACATGTTGAGTCGAGTCGCACAAAATGTTCAGGTGTCATCAATAGTTATTTTTATCAAATATAACAAAAATCACTAAACATAATCACCAAAGTGAAGTGAATAAAATGTGCCACTTGTTATCACAGAATTTATTTTTTAAAATGTAGTGGAATCATCCTCTTGCCAATATGACAACAGAAATTAGCCAATAAAATTAAAAGTTCTGTTATTTATTTTTTTGTGTAAATTTTTTTTAAATATATAGCAAATTTCAGCATTGATTTTAAACTACGTAATGATCCAATTAAATTGATCGATGTTGAATTTTGCCATTATGAATGTTATAGGGAAGGTGTTGCACGTGTTATTTAGTGTTCTGATTTAATTTGAATATAAAATTTAATAAAAATTAAAATAGAACAGTGATTTTTTTTGTCTTTGATTAAACGTTATGTGAATCAATTTACAGTTTATAGTTGCATACATTAAAATCGGCAGATTTAGTTGGGTTTTTTTTAAGTGTTAACGATTGAAGAATTTTTTCTTTTAACGTGAAATTTTGCCTACGAAGGAATGCTTGCAAGTGGTCGAAATCAATTTGCCAAAGGTAACCAATGAAGTTCCTTCGTTTATTTTCATTGTTATATTTTATTAAACTACATAATAGTCATAAAACCATACGAATTGAATTGGATATTTGTGTCCATATACCGTATATTATACTAAATTTTGATGTACAGATATGTAACATAGACGATGAAGTTCGTGCGGTGTTTCTTATACTGTATGACACGTATTTAAATTTTATGTAAATATTAATTTTATGTTATGTGTAAATTTTATAATTTTATATACATTTACACGGTACTTTCTGATAAGATGTATCATAACTACGTATGACTACGTAGTTATGATATGTATCATAACTATTTATCCATTACTAAAAAAATAAAAATTCTAAAAATTCTGACCATTAACAAGCTGATAATGTTCAATCGCATTCTTCACTTGTTAATGCTACTTCATGATAATACTCACCCTCTTCATTCCTATAAAAAGTATTATTGCAATGATAACAATCGACGTACGATAACATCCTTTAAATTCCATATTGATAACTTCATTAACGATAAACGTCGTAAATCCTACACTATTAACACCTTTCATAATTAGAATGAGCTTCCCATATACATCAGAAAATTCTCATCTGTCGAAACATTGGATACAGTCACAGTCAAGAACTTTAGACGTTTTCTGTTTAAACACATAAATTGTATTGATTGATCTTGTTCTGTGTTTTTTAGTGTTTGATCTTTATGTTTGTGTTGTATTTATTGATCCATTAGGATTGTTTTAAGTAAAAATAAAAATAAAAATAAGCTTAGAAAACCGCTTGTGGCGCTACTTGCTTATACTTAGGCTATGGGCTTAGGAATAAGTTAAGTTAGTTAAACAAAAACAGACTTGATAAATTGGTGCTGATTTATTGATCATACATTTAATACGTTTTTCACTAACCTGAGATACCCACAACTTTAAAAAAAAACAAATAGCGCTAAAAGCGGCTCTCTCAGCTAACTAACCAGAAAGAACAATTTACACATTTTACATTTTGCGCATAAATTGTAGGGTACGTGTACTGTAAATATAGTGTATTGTTCTTGTTTTATGCGTATTACGTAATAAAGATTACTGTGCAGATAGAATGACTTTGATTTTGAGTAAATAAACCACGTTTCCGGTAATCAGTCACTGTTCAATAATCAGCCAGATTTACAACGAATTTGATTGGATGGTCGCTGAATACCTACAATTTGATGCTTATATTTTCAGTAAAAAAAATTTCACTACACATTTATTATGTTTTATTTTTATGTTGATTTTATAATAGTAACTGTCGTATAATAATACTTTTTATTATTTGATCACCGTTATCATCCAATCATAATACTGAACTCGTACAAATGGTTTTGCCGTTTGAGCTGCACAAAATACAGTACTGTATTGCAGTTAAGTTTAACGCTGACTTAAATATCGATAATAACAACTAAAATGTTTTTATAAAATAATTAATTCTAAAAATCATCTATGAAATATTTTATTCTTATTAGTCAATTCTATTAAATGGACGCATTGATTCACGATTTATCGATAGATAACGTTTTCGATTAATGGATAGAATTGAAAACCAATCGGTAATAACCGAATATCCTGATTTGGTGATAAAGGATAATAGACTTCATTAAATGATACGATCGGAAAAATCAGATTAATTTTACATAATAGTTAAGCGCAATTATCAGATGAATGTGATTTTGAAAAGCTGAACTATCATCCACGTCATTACCATTATATTACAATGAAATACATTAATACTTCGCTTTTAAAATTATACAGTGTGTCTCAGTAGTAGTACATACGATACTAATGTATAGTAGTAATAAATACTGTATTTTGTGCTTAACACAAGTTTTTGAAGTTAAGTTAAATATTCATATTTTGTGTGTTTTGAGTATTTTGGTTGAAAAATATAATTTAACCAAAAAAAAATACAAACATGGTGGAAACGAAAGCATAGATTAAACAAAATATGGATACGTATAATGATAAAAAATTTAATTCCTCAAAACATGTTTTGATAATTGTAAACTTTACTAAGATAATTTCTATAGCTCTTTGTTTGTTTGTGGGCTATAAACACAGATGTTTGTTTGTTATAGACTTTTGCATCTCGTGCTTAATTGTGTTAAAATTTGATATGCCACCACATACAATTCCCAGTTAAATTTTAAGTTATGATTGATGATGAAATATTTATTACAAAGTCAACAATTTTTTTTTGTGAACCCCTACCCTAAATTTGTGTCTTTGTTTTTGTCATACTGTCATACTAATAGAAAAAGGGGGCCATGTTTAGATTAAATACTAACACATTTACAACAAAAAGACATATTTTTTAAAGTTTAATTTAATTGTTAATCTATTGTTACCAACAAGTTGTTAAAAACAAAACCTAAACGATCAAAATAGTTGATTTATTTTTCGTTAAAAATACGTACTCGTCGAATTGTTAACCCCCTGTTTTTTTGATGTCGGTAAAAAATTCTCTATACTATAGTAAACACGTCCTGGATATACAGGTCATAACGTTTACGTGTCCAACTAGTGAAAGCATCACTACTTTCTCAATCAGGTGAAAATCATATTCGCTGCTTTTCACGACCATCCATCGGAGAAGTAGTTGGAGTAAAAATTGAAAATGACCTTTCACGGTTCCCTTATCGTGGACGACGGGAGGCCTAGTTTTATTGCTTCAGGGACCGTTTAGCACGAGAGATTTATGATCAAGGATTTGAAAAAGAAAGAGAAAAAAGTAGTGGAAGAGAGGACCTCGATCAGCCATAGGTTTGACGATGAATGCGATTTATCTTCCAATGACACCCTCGCATTTGTCGTTTGGAACTAGCAACCTCAACGCTCATAAACGTCCACACATGGGTTTCTCATCTCCACTCCTATTCTACACTCACCCATATATTTTTTTACTCTGTGTTTTTTTTTCTTCTTCTATTGTGGTGAAATGAATTTTTATCGATGGGATCGAATATCTAGTAACACATGTGTGAGTAATTCAAGAGGGTTCCATATTTGTTACAATATTTTTTCAAGTAGTTGGACTCAACATCAAGTTGCATTAGGTTTCTAATCAATCTAGGGATTCACAACAAAACACTTTTTTTTTTACAAAATTATATAATTATAATAAGTGTCAATAGAATGTATAACATATCCTTAGGTTATAAAACTAATTACTTGGACTATGTAATTAATACTGTTCGATGGCGATCTGTATATTATCGCAGATTTGCTTTGTGTAATAATTGACATTGACAACAACACATTAACGAGTCAATTCCGATCAAAAATGGTGAGGTTAACTTTGTCAACAATGATGTCAAATTGTATAGTTAAACATGATTGTCAACAGTGAATTAATTCCGTTAGTTAATTAATTAATTTGATTAGCCTTGTTTTCGAGCTGCTACATCGAACCGTGTAACAGTGTCAACACCTATACATATTGCATGTATTGCACATAGTGATGTTAATTTTCCAATACAATAAATTACAGTACCAGTACATAACTTAATAATTCAAAGAGTGCATGTGAAAGTTTTATTGTAAATGTTAACGTGAGTTGATATTGATACATACATTACATAGGCTAAACATATTGGCACTATATTTAAGAGACACTCATTACATTATTTTATTAAATAACAAAAAAAAAACAACCAACAAAGTTTTTTGTTAACCGAGAGGCCGCTTGTTGTACTAGTCAGGAACGAGGTTGTTGTTGTTTTTGTCTAACTTAAACTTGTATCTATTTCATTCTGCAATACAAAGCGAATTTTGCTCAAATACGATAATTTTAAATTTTTCGGTGAAATTGTATCTTAACAAGAATAGCCTAGGTCTGTGTTCATTGAATGACGTCCACAAGAGGTCGCTATTAATTTTTTTGTTATTTTTTTTGTTCTATTTGCCACTAGATGGAGTTGGTTGGTTGGTTTCATTTTTTATTAATAACACCCTTCCCGAGCTACAGCACGGGCTAAACGTTAGTATGGATAATAGTTTAGGTTAGTTAAAGAAAACAACGCTTTTAATTTCTTCTATAAAAGACCAGACCATGTCTTCTCACAAGTTTTTAAGACCGAAAGTAGTGCCAACTTGAATTCTCATTTTAAAACGTATATTTATCTCTGACAGGGAAACGCGGTGCATGTGCATTCGCTCTATTCTATAACTGTTACGAATATTGCGAAGCAACATGAGTTGACACAAATTGCATAATAAAAAAAAACCAACATCTAGTTATTTTTTGACGGCCTATTTACTAGTTTCATCATAAATTATAAAATGAATACGTTTGTGTTTTATGTGACCCAAACTGGAACCTATACCCAAACTGCACGAACGGTCTTTCTCTGAACGAAACTGTACCATGTCAAATTAGTAACTATAAAAAACAAGGATATTGTAATTCTATGCTACTTTCATCAGTTGTGAAAAAACCATACATCAAACCCAAACCTCATTAAAAATGAACTTACTAAAGAAGAAAGAAAAACCCAACCTTTAATTAATGAATAGACTTGCTTACGTTGCAAACAGTCTAGTAATCATTCCTTTTTCATTCACCTTAATAACAACGTTCGAGTTTCTTAAAATTAATAAGGTCATTGCCATTTCTCAAACTTACCCTATAGTTTGTATGTGTGGGATTTTTTATTTTTTATTATTTAATTAAGTCGTTTTCCTTCGCATCAGTTGGCGATCGAGCTGACGCTGAAGTTTTCTTTGGAGAATTACCTCAAAGTCGTTAAGAGAAGCACGTGCTGACAATTAAGCGGACGACCACAAAGTTCCTTCACTCGCGCATGCGCTTTTGCTTTCACCTGTAATAAGAGAGAAGGTAAAATTAATTGGGAAACGTGGTCGGAAAAAATTTAGATTTTTAGCAAAAAATATACATTTTATGGAAAAATAAAATAGCTACTTCTGACAAAAGTTTTATACTCAATATGTACAGGGGATCTTCAATTTATGCAAGCATTACGTTCTGCAAAAAACCTGAATGGATTGGAAATCTTATTGACCAGTAGTTCTCAAACTTTTTTGTCTGGGAACTCTTTAACACCCTTATGAAATTTTGAGAAACCCCTTCTCAAAGGCATTTTATATACGATTCTTTTGGGATAGAGTAGAGTAGATTATAATTACCTGTCGATATTTTTCACAATGTTAGAAATTAAATGACTGGTGCTTAACACAAGTACCGATTTGTATTATCTAAACACTTGTATATGTATACTGTATGTATTCTTCATTTTTGTTATCTTGGATTACAAAGGTATTCTACGTTTCAAGTGCACCACACAACATGCAATACTTTTTTACTTCCCCACAAATTCTCCACCGTTATTGCAATTGTCTTATAGTTTTATATTTAAGCCTATATACGGAAAGCTTTCATCTTATTTAAATAATCAAAATTCCTTCATTACTGTAAACGATAACTAAATACTGTAGACGTAATCACAATAATTCTTGACCGGTGTATGAAAATGTTAATTTTTATTCAAATGCTATAGACAACTTTTAAACTGTAAAATCTTGGTAACAAGACGCACAACAGTAAAAACAAATACTTGATAAATTTATTTTTCAAAAGCAAATTACAACATTTGTCAGTCAAATACTGATCAATCGACGGGGCTCAGAAGTGAAGGAGTTGTTCTTAAACAGTTATCATTTGAATTCACATGAAACTAACTAGCATCTGCATCAGTGTTCCAACTGCCACGAATTAAATTGACCCAAAATCATTTCCGTTGACAAAAACACCATCTTGATCATGTTCAAGATCGCATGTATTGCGTAAATTATTTCGGTTTGTGACTATGTGATTATTTTGGTGTCAGGTGATTGATACTTCTGGTACAGCGTTAGATTACTTCTGTTCTGATTATTTCTCAATTTATCAATAAACAAAAATAGTTCTTAAGTAAAATGGTATTGAAATGTAGAATTACTTTATCAACAACAACGGAAAATATTTCATTGTATAACAATGTCATTGTTTTGGAATAATATTTTAATTCTTCTTGACTGCTGTTAAAAATATAATAAACCAAAATAAACTTTTTTTCTAACAAAATACAATCGTTTAAACAATTGTATTTTTAATTAAAAACCGATTTCAATATGATGAAAAAGTTATGTCTCGATTATGGCGCCCACTTTCGGCATAGGCGTTTCAAAATTTTGTGGGACTACCAGAGAGGAATTCCAAGTCGATCCCCAAAGTTTAGTTCCAACAGTTCCTGAGTGTAATAACGTTAAAAAAAGGTATGTCTCGATTATGACGTTTTCTTTTGGCGTAGGCATTTCCAAATATTGTGGGACTACCGGAGAGGAATTCTAAGTTGATCCCCGATGTTTAAACTCGTGTTAAAAAATGTCCAAATTTAGATTTAGATTCAAACCTAACCTGAATTTTTGCCTAACATAACTATTCCAATGCTAATTTCATACATTGCCTAAACTTAGCATTTTGTAGAATGTCTAGGCATTCTGTAGCATTCTATTCATTGTCGGTAACATATAGGTGATAATTAAAACAGAAATACAGCTTTTATTGTTATATTCCTTGTAAGGGAGGGTGAACGAAACCCCGTTTTAAGTTTATCTCGCACATAACGAGCATCTGTAATGATTTTTCTCGTCGCATATAATTGAACACAAAACGTAGCTGTTAGTATTTCCACGTGAAAAAAAATTCGATTCTGATTTAAACGCTCGTTATAATTTACAACCACAATTTCATTTTGACTGTATTTTATCATCATTTTTCGTTTATACGATTCAAGTGTACATACTTATTGATTTATCGATAATTTTTTTATTAATTTAAAAAAAAAAATAAGCCTTCAGGTTAGGATTTTTTTTTGTAATTATCCGAAGAAGCGAAGAAAAAATTAGTTCCATTTTGATTGGCTCAACACTGCAATAAATAGGTTCATTTCCCATCGCAATTCGTACTTCAAATTTGATTTTCAAAAAGCATGAACGAGTAATTCCACGGTTTTTTATTGATTGGATGTTATTTCCGAAAGCTATTTCCCCCAATCCTTTTCACGCAAAAGAATCTTTCTCTCAATTTTTCTTTTTTTTTTTTTTTTACTTATTCCCAATCCTTAATATTTTTTTTCGCCATTTTTATGTATGGTGGCATCGACTTTCGCCTGTTGCTACAGGCAAAACGATTTTCTTTGCGGCGTGTCAAGTATGATTTGACAGGTGCGAAGACAATCTTGACGTTTCGTAATAAGTTCAAAAACCACGACTGTTTTTTCTTCTTCTTTTTTTAAGGTTTCCTCCTTCATGTAAAATCAACGCCAAAAATGGCCCGAAACCCCTTCATTACCAAACACACAAAAAAAAAACGAACAGCTTTTGTTTCGAATGACTTTGTACAGCAAGTTCCAAAAAAATAAAATTCTTACTACTTATTAATATTTTTTTTTGACGTGAGTAACGTCTATATTCAAGAGTACATCTTGCAACGTTTTTTGCAACGTTTTTGCAATTTTTTTGCAACTTTTTTTGTAAAAGTTTTGCAACGTTTTTTGTAACTTTTAATCTAACACTGGGCAGTCAACCATTCAGATGTAACGTTTAAGACAAGGGCAGTCACAATCGCTAGATAAAAATTGAAAATCGGAAAAATCGAAAATTGAATAAGTCGAAAATCGAAAACAAAATCGAAAATCGAAAAAATCGAAAATGTAAAAAATCGAAAATCGCTATTGCAGTACGACACTGTGTTTGCATTATGTGTTTGCATTGCCAACTTGCTGCATGATCATTCAATTTGCTGCAATAAAAAGTTGCTAGGTAGATGTTGTTCACGGAAATAATGGAAACCAAGGTTATTCTCTGCCAACTTTTTTAAAGCATGCAAGTTATTTTAATAAACAGTTAGGCCTAAAGAAACATATTTTGCATTGTATGATTTAACTTTTACAATTGTGTTTTCTAATGTACCTAACGAACCCTATAGGTTGTTTAATAAAAAGCAAACAAACTTTTTGTAAGAAAAGCTATGTTTGAAGGAGACAGTTGTGACAATTTTTGTTTGGGATAAATAGTAAATACATTTTTTGGAGTTGGAAATCCTAATTGGGTGGAGCAGAGATAATACTTTCAAAGTCTACAGGTCATGTGGGTCTAGAAAAATGTCTGTAATGAAATGTTCCAAGTCGAGCCTCGGTTAATTAGCAACGGTTAAATGAGGAGGATAATCGAGTTGAAATGCAAGGGCCGAAGGGCAACGCTTGGCGATGAGGATGATGACGTCACAATTTTACGTGGGCGATGTTGCCCAATCCCATAAAGCAACGGTGTTGAGTTCACGCGACCCAAGGCTTTTCATTAAGTGTGAATCGCGCTTTATTAATCATCACGCGAGAAGTTAGGGGCTGAAATTGAACGTTACTTTCATCTAATTTTGCCTTCTGGTGACGCTGAATTTTTTTGTGTGTTGAATTCCAACATAATTATAACAGACAATATTAGAAAGTGACACTAAGAATTCTCTAATCGCATAATAGCGAAATCGTATATACGAAAATCGCATTAATCGAGAACGTAACTTACGATGAGTGATCGGTGAAACAGGTGTCAAGCTACATTTTTGGCAGTGTTCATATAAGTTTCAGTACAGTGTACAGGGTGTTCCTGAAAATTGTAAAAAATTAAATAAAAAACAAAGTCAAAAACAAGACAAAACAACAAAAAGCAAAAACATGACAGAAATACATAAGTAAAAAAAAGACGTCAAAAAATACAAGGAAAGTAGAAAAGTTTTAAAAAAAAATAAAAGCAAAACAAGTAAAAAATATTTTTTGACGTCTTTCGTTGACTTTTATTTCTTTGCCTTGTTTTTGACTTTGTTTCTTTTGACTTTATTTCCTACAATGGTTTCTAAAAGATCTAGTCAAATATAAACCACAGATGCAAAAAAAATCAACAAAACAATAAGTTTATATAAACATGAGTCCGGAAATACATAGTCATTTGCTACAGTGATTAAGAAAATCGGCCATTGCGATTACATGATTTCACCCTGTGTTATCTCAGATTAAGCAAACATTTCTGGATGCATGTTCACATAGGTTGTTTGCTTTGTTTTGATGCGTAGCATCTGTGGTTAAAATTTTACTAAGAACCCCATGTATATAAAAAAGATCTGTTTTTTTAATGTATTTTTTGGTACTTGGTGCAAATTCCGGTCTGTGATCCATTTAATAAACGAAAAACTTTCAAGGCATCACTTCATTGAAAGTGTTTAGGAATGATAGGACCCAAGTGATTTTCAGCCGACACTTGACATCTATTCGAAACACAAGCTTCGAAGAAACACAAACATAAACGATTACTTATTATACGAGATTTTGTCTTTTATCTCGAAACGTTTAAAAAGACCAACTTTCTGATTAAAACATACGAGTCCAATTTTTAGAGTATTAAGCTTTTAATACCCAAAAATTGTTTCAAAGTCTCCTTAAGACAAAAAATATTGTTCTTTAGATCAAGAGTTGAAAAAGTGTTTGTGTGTTGCTATTTCACTTAGATGTCTATGATCACAACACACAAAAAAAGTTATTTGCTTTCTGATCGAAATTCATGAATTTTTTTTTATCTATAGACAGTGATGACGTGCCATTCTTCCTTTTCATTCATTTTTTTATATGTGAAGAAAAGTTGAGGAGTGAATAAATTTCGTTCCGCCAACTCCAAAATTGTGCCAACGAGGCTGAAACGATAGCACGAGCAATGACAGCATGACAATGAAGTGGAACAAAATGAGGGGTTATTTAGAGACTGTGTGTGTGAGCAAAAAGATGCCATTTCTGAAAAGAGTGAGATGGAAATTTTTTCGCCTTCGAGCTATATGCGTTGAGAAACTATCAAAAAACGTTGCGGCTTTAAGAATACACAAGTAGAGACTCTTCAGTAATAACACAAAAATGTAAGAAATAATTTTTTTTTTACCTTTATCCCAACAGTAAATTTGTGAAAATTAAGTATTTATTATTAAAATTTAAAACAAAATAGTTATATAATTTTAAAATAAGAAATTGAATTATATTGTAGATTTTTTATATTTAGCTTTTACCGTTATCCACACATTATTATTTTATTTGAAAAAATAAATATTAGAACCATTAAGTCGAGATACCGAATGTTAAAAAAAGCATGGACCACCCTGTATATATTGGGACATAATATTTTATTGCAGGCAGAACAGTCAAAGAAACAAAAGTCAAAAACAAAAGTAAGGAAAAATGACGTCAAAAAAAAACATAATTGTAGACTTTTCCCTTTTATTTTTTTGCTTCTTTTGTATTTTTCGACTTATTGTTTTTTCTTCTTCTTATTTTTGACCTTTTTTCCTTTGACCTTTTGCCTACAATCTAATTCTACTATTGTTCTACTATTTTTACTAATCTAATGTTTACCGTGTTCTTTTATGCGGATAACTTTTCAACCATTAAGTTGAAAAATATATTATCCAATTTTCAAAAACAATAGATCACCCTGTATACTTTACTATTGTCTTTTAGTAGACCTGATTTTATTTCGTAAAAATTAAATATTACAACGACAAAGTTAAAACATTAATCATTTAATTTCCAAAAAAAAATATAGATCACCCTGTAAATTTCAGCATTAGAAACACCCAAATTGCAAAAGTGAATTGTACAATCTAAAGAAAAAAATTGAATCACCCTGTAGATGTTGGTACAGTTCGGAAAAATTAAATATCAGAACCGTTAAGTTGAAAAATTAATTATACAATTTCCAAAAAAACAAACCGTAGATCACCCTGTAGAGTTTGTTATATAGCTTTCACTATTGTCTATACCTTGTTCTTTTATGACGCAATCAGTTCGCTACAGATGATTAACTCTAAAATTATGCTAGAAATGTGCGTGAATAACGCACTCACTTTACGATGTAAGGGCTACGTCAGCGATTTTTCTTAATCATTAAGCTTAATGATGCATGTCAAAAATGTGCGTCCATCGAAGAGATTACTTCATTGAACTCCAATTTTTCTTTTCAAAATTTCGCAACGTGCATGCACTTCAATCACCTTTTAACATTCTCAAAACTCATTAAACCAACTTCATTTTTGACTACGTTATTTTTTTTCGTATATTGATTTTTTTTTTGCTCAACACTACAAAGAAAAATTTTCACATCCATTATTATTCTAACTTAACATAGAATTTTTATTTACAAAATTGTGGTTAAAAAAAAAAATAACAACTAGTCTAGTCATATTGAACGCGAATTTCCAACAACGTTGTCTCGTTAAAAACGAGATTTATGTTCTTAGAGACCTGCTATTATAAAGCAATTTTGTATGAAAGGAAAGTGACCTGTAATAAGGTAAAAAAAAGAAAAATTCTCATCACGAATCTCATTTTCACTCAACGGGTATCAATTATATTTTTACAGTGTTATACATTTATACTATTAAAATATATTGCCAAAAAAATTAGACATTAAATTGTTTCCTAATTTTCGATGAATTTTATACTCTTTATATTAGCTTCACTTGCGAGTTTGTGAGTTGATAAGTTTGTGAGTGAATGAGCTGAGAATTGAACGTATACTGCCATCTACAGTCATTTATAAAAATATATTGTATAGTCCAATGTACCAAAAAACGAGTAAAACGAAAATTACATGAGGTTTCGCAATAATCAAAAACCGCGTAAGACCATTGTAAAAAAAAAATTCTCAAAACTCGCATGAATTCAAATATCAAATTACTCAACGATCGCATATATTTAATTTTTCATAAATCGAAATTCTCATTAATATAAATTAATATAAATTCGCATAAATCGAAACGTCCAGAAATCAAAAACGGAATTACTAAATTACACGCATAAAGTGGATGTCGAAATTACTCAGAAATTTCATAAGTTTTAATTTGAATAAATCGAAACGTGCAAAAATCAAAAATGGATTCTTTGCATTATGTACTGTATTTACAGTACATACAGTATCTATCATTATAAAAGACTAGAGTTCTCCTTCTCACTAGCTATGGAAACACCATCGTGTGTGAAAATAACGAAATCGATACTCTAACTAACAAATATTGCAAAACAATATAAGCTAAAAACAACGAATAACTGTAACGAATGTTGCGAAACAACATGAATAAAACAAGAGATTTTGATAAATAACTTTTCCTACCTTACTGAATGGGTGCAGTGTTGATGAAAACCCAACATTGAGTGAAAAATGAGCTACGTGAGTTAAAAAATGATTACATAATGAAAACAAAAAACCTTCCCGTCATTGTTGACGGGTATTTATTTACTAGTATCTGTATATGACAGTAGATAAAGAGTATGGCTATACATAAAGAGTATGCTTAAAAAAGTATTTTCAGTGTACCGGTGCTTATAAGGATACGCAAACAAAATAATAACATATAAAGATACAATAGTCCCACAAACATCAATAAACAGAAAATCGAGTAACTTTGAGTATACATACAGTATATACATGGTGACCAAAGAATCACTATCCAATTCAAAGGTAATATTGACAGTGCGTTACAATGCGTAATAACTTTTTGCAATTGGTGGTGACTTTTGAGCCACCCTGTATAGTTAAAAAAAATGCAACATTGCTTTTGAAATTATTGTGTTAGTGAAAAGCTTCACGCTATACAGATGTACTAACCGTCATTCGTTATTAAAAACACGAATATCACACATAAACTAGGCGTTAAATGATAACCGAATATACTGTACGCTTTAAGATGTATATATGTATGCGGTAAGTTATATTATGATTTGAAAAAGAATGATTGTATGTGAAAAATTCAACAAAGTTGTTCTTTACCGAAGCCACGAGCGTTTTAGTAAATCGTCCATTTTGTGTTGTTTATTTCAATGCAAATGAGATTGTAACACGATTTAAACGCCTACATTCTGATAAAGTGTTGCATTGTCTCGTTTATTGTTCTGCTCTCCTTTATCTTTACACAGTTTTTTTTGTGCTCTTGTCTCTTGACTTTTCATCCATCTAAAGACCATTTGTAGTCTTGCCGAGTACTTCATTGAATCTCTTTCTCGTCCAAAAAAAATATCTATATAAAACACCAAAAAGAAAATGTGTTTTTTACTTTTAGAAACACGAAAATCTTCAACTTCTTTTAAATTAAGAAAAATGAGATGGAGAAGGAAAGAAGTAAAAATGTGAATGAAATGAATGAAGATGAAAACTCAAACCAAATGAAACAAAAAACATGTGATAAAAAACAACCTAATAAATAAAACCAAATCTGTGAATTTGAAGACAATAAGCAAAGATAGACAAAATTTGTTTGTTTGTTTGTTTTATTTTTATTATACCTTTTATATTTGCTTCACTTGTGAGTGAGCGAGCCAGCTGAGAATTGAACGTATACTGCCATTTACAATTCAGTCGTTTATGAGAATACTAGTAAATAGACCGTTAAAAATGACGTGGGTATTTTTTTTTTCGTTTTTATTACGTAATTCATTGTTTTAACGCATGTTGCTTCGAAAGATTCGTTACAGTTAAAGAATCTATTTTGGAATTTTCATATAGTGGCTAGTGAGGAGGCACGCGTTAGTCTTTTATTATTAGAGATACTGTATAGTCCAATATACCAAAAAATGCATAAAACGAGAACTGCACAAGTCTTTCGCATAATAAAAAACCGCATAAGTTCAATGTAAAAAAAAAAATTTGCATATATAAATAAATAAATCGAAACTTCCAGAAATCAAATTACTCAAAAATGAAATTTCTTAAATAAATTGATAATTGAATTACTGAAAGATTGCATAAATTTTAATTTGCATAAATCGAAACATGCAGAAATCAAAAATTGATTTTTTGAATCATGGTTATGTACATACAATATACCTGTTTATGACGGTATATAAATAGTTTGCTTAAAAAGCATTTTAAATGTACTTGTTTCAAACGCAGATTAATATTAAAATGTTTAAACATATATGCATACAGCCAATTATTTTAAAATGAGTACACTTTTTTTGCATACAAATGCAAAATTTGGTTATATATTTGCACATATATAACCAAACTGTATACAATATTGTATAAATATGCAGTATATTGATTAACAAATGTAATTAATTACATGTTTGGTTGTATACCTGATGATCGCAATATTTAGCATGTTGACTATTTTGGGTATCTAATTTTTTATCTTATATTTAAAATATATATACCAATTGTAAAAGTATCCACTTTAAGCTTTATACTGTGTCTTGTCGTAAGCTTTGTTGAGGGATAGATTAATGTTAAAAAATTTATTTTCAAGAAGAGAATTTCAGAAGTGAAGCCTGGCATTTACGACGACGTAAACACATCATCAAAGGACAAAAATCTATAAAGGGATTTCCACCAACAAAACACAACATGTCGCTCTCCCACTAAAGAACAAAAACAACAAAAAGATAACAACAAAAAATATAAACAATAAAAAAAATATTACAGTTGGTACAAAAAGGGTTGGAATGGATATTTTAAACCATCCATTTTTTTTATATATACCTACCAAATAATTCCTTTTCACCTAACCTTTTCGCCATGTTGTTTTCTATTTGACATTTATATATCGCTTGTCACCAGTTTTACAACATAAAAAACAACAACGAAATGGTTGTACATTCGCATGTTACAGTTCATAAACTCTACAAGTCTCAACACTTAAAACGTTTATTAACACTATAGTTTCGGAAGGTTACTTAAGGTGCACCGTATAAAACAGGATATGAACATGTACAGAGTGTACACAAACAATTTAAAAACAAAACATTAAACAATAAAAAATTTAATTTATTAAAATTACAATCGATGGAATAATTCGATCAAAATTTGTATACAGTGTACAGGGTAGCCCAAAAGTCACTACCCGTTGCAAAACATATCTTAAAGCAATTTTAATTATGTTTGGAATGACAGCGGTAGTGACTTTTAGACCACCCTGTATTAAGTGATTATCAAGTTATTAGCATTACAAGATTATGCTAATTAAATTATAAATTTGTTGAATTTCTAATCATAGTCAAGTATCAAAGTTATGGCTGTCTTGTTTAAAACATTTCTAGATATTTACCATTTTTTGCACTCAAAGCAGTTTTTAATTTCCAGCCATTAAAAACTGGACTAAACTGTATATTAAATAATATACAGTAGAGTCTCTCTAATCCGACGTACATCAGATCAACGGGTATAAGATTACTGCACATTGTTGGATTACTGGATTTACTCTGTTTATTAATACACCAACTTAGCAAAACTAACCACACATTACAGGATACTGTACAAAGTATCAAAACAAGTGAAAACTATGTACAACAGTTAGTTATTATAAGTTCAACTCCAATATCATTGCATTGCACAAAAAATTCGTCAATTTTGTTTTATGTTTTTGCATTTAAAGACAGTTTTATGTACCGTCCCGCTACATGCAAAGTATAGGACTGACGAGACGTCGGATTAGAAAGATTGTAGTGTATATTGATATGATAGAAGTTAATGAAATCATTAATTTTTAACTTTATTTTTGTTTTAAATAAAAAAGTATGTTTGACCTTAATCTGCATAATAGTGTTTGATTACTAAAATTGTTTTAATTTTTAAATATCAAACATGTACTTGAAATAATATCACTCTACATTGTTCTCATTTTGACTATGAATTTTCTTCAGGAAATGGTCGAGAAATGGACATCCTGAGCTCTCTTATGTGCATCTTTTTCTTTAGACGGCTTAGAATAAGACGAGTATCTTATTCAGAACTTTCCAGTACCTTACTCTATTTTTACAACAACCAAAAAAAAAAAAAAACCCCAAACAATTTCCAGTAGTCCCCTCAATGTGTTCTTACGTCTGACCATGTCGATAGAAAGAAATCCTGCAATCAAAAGCAAAGATACTACTAGACCATCGTGGACGAGTAAACTGTTTTTTAGAGTATACAAAAAAGAAAATCCAAAAGAAAAGAAAGGGGAATTTGACACAAAAAAGGAGAGGGTTTCCTGGTCATCGATGGGATGATAGGATGGCGTCGATGTGGGATTTGGGTGCGATGGGCGAATCGCCATAAAAGCCATCGTCGTTATTGTGGAAGCTATCGGTTTTTTATAGACGTTGCCTTTTCCCCGAGAAACACGTCAAATTTCCCTTGGAGATATACGGACCCAGGGCCCAGATTTATAGGCTCGGCATTTGGCCATTCGAGTGACAAGTTTATAGGTCCCCCCTTTCCTAAGGGTTCTCCTTACCCAACCCCACGGGTCCCATGTTGCGTAAAGAACACACTGGGAATGAGAAAGTCCACTCTCCCGAAATAGGGGGACGTAGGAAAAACGCGGACCTA
>JAQIWH010001955.1:0-27534 GCA_034695005.1 Cryptops parisi
CGTTACTTCCTAGTTACCAAAACCTTTCTGTTATAGAAAATTTCATAAAAACATATGTTTTCACATGCAGAGGCGAAGCGTACCCTCTGACCAAGGGGGAGAGTCTGCGCCAAGGGGAGAAAGAGAGCAAAACACTATTTGCTATTTAAAACAACGCTATTTAACAAATATATCAAGTGAAAATAAAATATATTAAATCTGATCTATTTTCCAAGGGGTGGAGAAACCCTTCGGGTTAACGATAACTATTCGAAATGCTAAGCACCCGTCATTTGACGGGCTATTTACTAGTTATTGATAATTTTATTCGTGATTTTTTCCTCCAACTGCAACAGAGTTAGTTATTAATAACTAGAAGTAACCCCGTGCCATGCACGGGGGAGGGGGCGGACCCGTGGGCGCCCAACACAGATTTAAGTCACGAAAGTGGTCAGGGACTGATTTGCTTGTTGGAATGCGATCTACAACAGATAGATAGCCAGACAGCGGAATTATGAAGAGTTATTAAGTTAAAAGTTATTATTTAATGCGTGACCCCCTCCACTCTCCAAACACCAAGAAGAGTGGAGTTGGAGTTTGCTGGATTGATTAGTTGTGGTGCTTTTGTTTCTTGTCTTCTCTTCTGTTTGATATACAAATATCGATAGATTATCGATAAAAGCTCGATAAATTATCGATGTAAATGGAAGAAAAAAAAATCTATATCTGAAGATAAAATAATGCGCGCAAAAACGCACTGTTCATAACTATGCCTGTGATCAAGCGTTTTGAATAGAACGCGAAGGCTGTCCAAGAGAAGCATGCGCAATTCGCAGGTATATTTGGGCCAATCATAGCTCGAGCGTACCTTTTTTTTGTTAGCCGCCTGTTTACAAAATGACAACCAACATAAAGTTGGGATACGGGAGAGGGATACGTATGTGTCCCACTTTGACGATAACTCCTTAGGGTAGGCTATTAAGGCTTCAATACAGCACTACTATAAAACATACAGTAAACCCTGATGTATACTACAGGATGTTTCTGAAAGGTCTAGACAAGCTTGAACAACAGATGCTATGAATTAAAATCAAAACAAAGTAGACAACCCATAGCTACATGTATATAATAAACATGGGTCCAAAAATGCTTCCATTCTGAAATACAACAAGATAAAGTCAAGTAGATGTAAATGCTTAGGTCTCATAATCACTGGGTATGCGAATGAACATGATGTATGCATTTCCTGACCTATGTTTCTTTGTTTGGATGCACAATAACATCTGTAGTTAAAATTTTGATTAAAGCTAAGTAACATTCTGTAGTTCCTGTGACACAAACTTAAGTCATCAGAATGCTGTTTTCAATATTAGTTTCACAGGGTCACCAACAATATGAAAGCCAATGGTCACGTTATTGCCAACACACCGATAGCCGTCGATATTTGGATCCCCAGTGTCATTGTCGATGCAAGTCTGTTCTTCCTGTCTCACGCACATGCGGATCACACCGTGGGGCTGAACTCTACTTGGAATAAAAACATCTACACATCTCCAATAACAGCCAAACTCATCATTCACAAACTAGGGGTAAGCAGCGAGTCGTTGGATAACACACTGAAGTTGTTGGACTGTTTTTAACCGATATCTCGAATTTGTCGTAGATCAACTCTGCCTACGTGCACGCCCTCACCATTGGCGACTCGCATCTGATACAATACAGCACTTCGTCTCGTGAAACTTTGACCGTCACTTTGATCGACGCGAACCATTGCCCCGGTTCCGTTGTTTTCATTTTTGAAGGCTATTTTGGGACGATCGTTTACACTGGAGATTTTCGATACGAACCTCGTCTCGCTGCGGATATTTTTCATCACTGTCCTTCCGGCATAGACGTTCTTTACTTTGACAACACTTACCACGATGCGCGTTACGAGTTCCCGTCCAACGAAGAGGCGACGGACAGGATTATAAAAATCATCGAAAATCACGACGGTTACAAAGTGAAAATAGGCGTTTATTCCATCGGCCGCGAGGACATGTTGATTCGAATAGCTAAGCATTTCGACGAACGCATCGACGTCAGCGTAGCCATGTTCCGCGTGTTGGAGTTGATGGGTATGGCCCAACATTTCCAGACGACGTTTGGCCGCATCGCCGCCGTGATGAGCTACCTCGTAACCGACAAGCAGGTTGTCAAATGGCGGAAAATCGCTCCGACGATAATTATTTTACCGTCTGCCTTCCACGCCATCTGCAGAGTGGAGTACCTCAAGAACATGGAAAACATATTCTTGGTTCCGTATTCAAATCATTCTTCACATTCCGAGATCAACCGTTTCATAGAAACGCTTCGACCCCGGTCGGCGCGGCCGATAGTCATGCACCGAATCCTCAAGTCTTCCAACAAAGAAATTCATTATAATAAGTACATATCCATGGAATCGCCGGTCAAGTTTGCAATCCCAAGGGGGATCTCAGCTTCGAGAGCGAGTGAACGCATCTTGTCGGCAAAAACGCATTCCACGTCTCCTAAGCGAGCTGCGAGGAAACTGTCTTGGCATCGTGAGATACGCAACTTCAAAGCTCGTAAAGTTGCCTACGCTTCCGATTCCGAAGACGAAGCTTCTGTAAACGATACTCAAAATGCTACGTGTGGTTCCAGTCCAAATTCCAGCGACGTGGATGACGATATTGTACAGTGTGATGAAACGCCAATGCAAAAAAGTACTCGCGATTTAGACATCAAAAGTGTAAATGAAGCTTCCGTAAATGGAAATATTAAAAATTTTACATGTGGTTCCAGTAAAAGCAATTTTAGTGATGTGATACAGTGTGAAACGCAGATACAAAAAAGTACGTGCGATTTAGACATGAAAAATGTAAGTTTGGATAATAATATATGGGTTAAAGGTTCGAGCGATGAAGAGATGGTTCAACACATGTTGAAGGCCGTGGATGAGGTGCAATTTGTCAAGTGTTCGAACAAACACCCCAAGAAAAAGTGTCGACCAGTTCCCGCAGCACAGACGGACGACAGAAATTCTGTAAAACAAGACGCCAAGTGGAAAATGCAAAACGATGGTTCGAAATCCAAAATGATATTTCGTGCCACCATAAAGAAAGAAAAATTGAACGGGGACGCCGTCACTTTGCCGTTCGTTTTAGAGTGCTTTCAAAAGAGACTCCAATATTACCAGTCTCGGAAAAACTGTTGAACGAAGTTGACAGTTTGTCAGTTGACATTATTTACGGTACTGCAATGTCTGAAGTAAAATATATGAAAACTATTACCTAAAAAAAAAATAATATAATTTTTACAATCAAAATAATTTATTCGTTTGCTTACATGCATTAAAATTTTCTCTGGTTACATGCAACTTAGAATTGACGAATATCGACGGGAAGTAATGAAAAATTTTGTTTCACTATTTCGATAATTTTTCAACCACATAGAATCTTATGAACTGGACAATTTTTTCCAAGTTTCCCATTTATAACAATTTGATCGTTCAAATTCAATACAACTGACAAAAATTAAACAAAAAAGTATATTACTTAAACATGAAATTGTATATCTCAACGTTGACCATTTATTACAACAACACACAAGTTGATGAAATATTTCATGCCGTGTAATGCAAAGAATTCCAACATTTGTGTAATGCAGGGAATGCATAAATGGAATGTAAACATCACATTCAATTACAAAATGCCATTCAATTTTATACAGAAAAACAAAAAATTGCCAATGCTGTTGCAAGATTAAGTAGTCGACGTCGACTAATGTATTTTTCATACACCTATGACTAGTTAGGTTTTAAAAGGGATACGCATGTTGAAGTTCATCTTTGAATTAAATATAATAAAGTTATGTACAGTGCACACAGCAGAAACGGGGGGTGAGAGCAATAACGTATCAATATCCTTGTCACATTGTTCATTACGGTATCAAGATCGACTCACTATAATACATAAATAATATTATTACAATTCTCGTTTAACTATTAATTAGCCTCAACTAAATATTTGTTTTACTTCAATTATATTCCTGATTATTTTAAACACGCCTTCTAATCCGAACCCTAAAAAAAAATTGATTATTTTAATCGCTGGCGGGAACTTGAATTGTTTTTCCTTTAGGATCGTCGAAACGGTCGTTGGTGTTGATGTCCATCAGCATGGTGATTCCCCACGCCAAAATGAAAACGAGAATGACGGTGACGAAAATGGACATCCAAATGGGGACGGTGAAGAATCCGACGCAATCGAACGTTTCTCCGAACTTAAAGCCAGTGTAGTTGAACGTTGGTTGAATCTGAAACGAAATTTACCGTTAGTCAACGTGCCCGTCTACAATAGCGCCAATGGTTTAACCGATGGGTCACCTGGATCAGATCGAATTGCAACGCAACGGTCCTGTTCACGTTGTACAACTTCCCCAACTTCTTGCACGTGTAACACATTCCCAGTGGAGCCCAAATGTCGTCTGTCTGAAGCTTCTCGGTCACCTTCTCGTCCGTCTTGGTTTTCACTGCGACTTGGAGCGACGATATGTACCAGGTAGCACTGCTGATTTTGAATTCAAAGCTGCGAGAAACATAAAAGTTTAGTACACTGTCGTGATCATTTGTTGTTAACTATTTTGTTGGTATGTCTGTAGCGAGATCGATATCTTACGTTGCAACGAAAGACTCGATTTGGTCATTATCGCCCATCAGCTTAAACCTGCAAAGAGAGGCGTTAACATCGTTTTAAGAAGAGCAAAATCTCAGTTTTCACATCTCGCACTACTCGGAATACACTAACGTGATGGTGTCGTTAGCCATGGAGGCATCTGCACTTGTTATTTTCACCAGTTGTTCTTCGGTGCTATTGATGACATGGTAAGTTACATTCAAGGAATGAAACATGGTGTAGTTGTTGTAATAGAAGATTCCTGGAATGGAACTATTTGTGTCCATGTCTTCCAAAATGTGCCGTGAAATTCGAACATGGTCTTGACCAGTTGTCTATAAAAAAGAATAAAGGTATTAATTTGTAAAATTAATAATAAATTCCAATTTACAAAAAAAAATCGAAAAACAATAATAATTAGTGGGATAATAATTAGCATACCCAAGATGGTTGTTGTCCAGTGTATATAATGGAAAACGTTTCCAAATCGTGAAGTTGATTCAGAACTTTTCCCACGACATCATCTATAAAGTCCGACACGCATCAATTAAAGTACGAGATGCACGAGTTAACCAAATTTTGGAAAAATGGTACCGTACCGTTTTTTGCAATCGCTTCTCTTCTGTTCGAAGCTGTGACGGTACTGGAAAGTTTCACGACGATCATTGCATTTTCAGTGACGTTGGACAAGTTCAATTTGTCCAGCGAATCGGTAGTGACTTCTTGGACGTCCCAATTGTTGGAATGATACAAAGAACCATCGTTGGTCGTTTCCACAGCGGGAATGTAAAGCGAAGGATACTTGTCAATAAGATTCTATGTGAAAAACAAAAAACAATATCTTACAATACCATACATATTTTTGGTATCGTGATACGTTCAGAGATAAATTTGATTGTCGTTGCTACCTCTAAGTTTTTGAACGCCGATTTTTCTTGCTGCGACCCATAAATATTGCCATACTGTCCAAAATCTTCTAGACTGAGCTACGGCATAAATGTGGAATTTTTATGGACGATTCGAACAACGGAGCGGACATGAATATACATTTTGTCAACAAGTATCTTACAATGTCCTGAAGGAACACGACCAAAGGACCTTGCCCTTTCAATTTCTTCAAATAATCCTCTTCAAATTTGTTGGCTGAAATTTTGTGAACCGCCGACACGGACCGCGATGGCAGAGTGCCGCTGTAAATTATAAACGTACGCGTTTTTACTTTCAAGCGAGTACATACAGAGTTGTGTACAAAGTTTGTCGTCAATAATGAACAAGTAGGCTACATTAAAAATAAGGATACGCTTTATATAGTTTCATTTTATAATGATTTAGATCTATGTGATCTTTTGAGTAATTCGATATATGCAAGTTTGAAGTATCCCATTTTCAATTGATGCAAATTTACATTTATGCGAATCTAGAATTAAAATGCTGCAATCTTTTGAGTAATGTGATATTTGATTTATGCGAGTTTCAAGTAATTCCATTTTTCGATTTGCGTGACTTTAGTTACATTGGACTCGTGCAGTTTTTCGATGGATGAGGTTCTCACTTTATGCGATTTTGGTGCATCGGGCTATACGGTTATAATATCATAAACGTCTGTATGCGTTCAATTCCCAGCTCACTCAACACAAGTGAAGCTAATATAAAGCGTATAAATAGTATGAATTTAAATATGGCATACTTTAAAATTAATAAATAAAATATATTTTGATTTGTAAAATAACTAAGATAGTACGGACCCAACTTTATTATCATGATTCACTTAAATAAATGTAGTTATCTATTACAATTGATTGCGAAGTAAATTAGATAAGCATTGCAATATTCAAACACAGCATTTATTTTACATGTTATGCTACAAATAATTGTATTATAATCAAAAGCTGTATACTTATAATAATAATAAATAAAATAAATATGTTTAGTTATAGATTGAATAAAATATAGTAACTAAAATTTAGTACATAGGTAATGGTATGAACAGGTTTCATCCTGTTCATACCAATTTATACATAGGTGTATACAATTTAGTATAGAGTATTATTTTATACACAACTACACTACTGTGTTATGTATTACATGGAAATTGAAAAGCGATATACCTGGGTGAAGTTACCATCACAACCGGAACATATTCGCTGTTCACAAAATACAAACATACACAAACCAAGTGAAGCAAGTGTAGGAGGAACATTTTTAATGTAACCATCATGAGTTGAGTTGATGATCAGATGGTTTCTTTGGGCTGCGTTCACTTTGAACGCTTTTAGCGCAAAAAACCGTTCAAACACAATCGATAACATTTGTAACTCACATAGCCCCTATTTAGGTTATCGACTATTTTTGGACGGTTTTCGCGCTGAAAACGTTTTTAAAGAACAAATTGAACGCAAGTTTTTTTTAAATGGAGTTATGAAAAACGTGCAATCAGTCAACTGCATTTATTTTATTATTTTGTAATAAATATAAAATTATTAATTGAAATATTTTATTTATTTATAAAATAGTTTAGTTTTTATCATTATTATTATTGTGTTATGTTTTTTTGTTTATTTTGCGTTAATTTCATGTCTCCTCTTTATGAATGAGAGCTGTTTCACGTTTTCGATTCACCCAATCAGCATTTTCCAGACGCCATTCTTCATCCATCTTCGTCCTTTCTTTCGGTGTGTTCGCTGTTGTGTGGTAGCACACTTGCAAAATGGGTATGTATCTAGTAACAAAAAGAAGAGTGATTTAGTTTACTATTTGACTCTAATTTAACGTCTAGCATCGTGTATCATAGTTATAATTAACGATCGGTCGAATTAGTTACTTTAAAATGCATTGGTTCACTTTTCACGTTTCGGCGTATGGGAAGTAGGCTTAAGTCTACAACTACTGCACGTGGCAAATTAAACAAAAAATTTTTATTAACCATATTTTACAATGGTTTAACAAGATGTCATGAGGTATTTGAGTTGTTCAAATTCAAATTTTTTTTTAAGATTTCGTATTTGGAAAGTTTGTTGTAAAACTTTGTGTATCCATTGTAGCCTAAATCGTGCACAAAAGAAAACAGGAATTTTAGGGGTGATCACTGATCATATATAAATAAGATATTTAGAATTGATAATTAACTAGTATGGTAAAGTACGTTAAAGAGTTGAACCCTTTTTGGGGTTACATTTTTAACAAAAAAAATAATAGTATATTGTTCCCCAATAAAAATTAGGGACGATATTAATATAGATAGACTTTAAACCAAGGGTGTGGTTTTTAACTACAAAAGATTTGACTAAAATAGAAATAATCTCAATATAGCTCATATAGAATCTGAGTAGTGGTATACGAAATTTCTTTTACATTATACAGTAGAATCCGGTTATTGTGAGCCCTTTGTGACCAGAGATTTTTGATAACAATAGCCAGCTGAAAAACATTGAACGCTGGAAATAGAACATTATACAGTGTGTTGAAGCCGACTGAATGATAGCAATAACCGTTGATGACATCTGTTATTATAATAACAGGATTCCACTATATTGATGCGTTTCTTGCGTTGCATGCTTAGTATTAGATATATGCTCTATGATGATAATTGGAATTACCGTTTGATTATGATGAAACTACACCGCGGCAATTTATTCTGAGAGCATGAGCAAAGTCAGTTGAACACGTAGATATCTCGTTCGCCCCCCTAGCATTGCTGTATCAAATTTGTTACGTTTCATGGAAATACTATGTGTTTGTGGTGTCTGATGGTTGGTTGTGTAATAATTGCAGGTAAACCAAGAGGACTTCGTACAGCTCGAAAGCATCGTGACCATCGTCGTGACCAAAGATGGCACGACAAAGACTTCAAAAAAGCTCATTTGGGAACAAGATGGAAGGCTAATCCTTTCGGTGGTGCATCTCACGCCAAGGGAATCGTTCTTGAAAAAGTGTAAGATTGACATTTTACTTTTCTTTTTGTATAGTGTGGTCCAATGCTGTTTCACAATTGGGTTATTCGGGTTGGCTAATAATAACTGTCTTATAGCACTTTGCAACTATTAGCAATAGTATTCAAAGTGCCATTGGGTAAACTAGAAATCGTCTTATTGTTTATAATATGAGCGATTGTGAGACATGCTTGTGGTCAGACTCCGTCGTAAGATTATACTAGTGATCTACTACGCAAAGGAATGTTTTTATGATGAAAACAGGAATTACCGTTTGAAATGGATGAAAATAACTTCTTGGCTGTACTTTTTAAAAATTCTGATGGCATTCCTTGAAAGAAAAAATATAAGTTTTGTCGAAATATGTTGAATGTATGTTATTCATTTATGCAATTGTTCCTTTTTCATGTTGTTTATAGTGGTGTTGAAGCCAAACAGCCCAACTCTGCCATTCGTAAATGCGTGAGAGTGCAGTTGATCAAAAATGGAAAGAAAATCACCGCTTTCGTTCCCCGTGACGGTTGTCTCAATTTCATTGAGGTATGGTATTTTTATTATTTTATTTATTTATTTTGTGACTGTTTGATACCCACATATCCATGGTCTACTACTGTGCAATGGAATGTTTTAATGATGAAAACAGGAATTACCGTTTGAAATAGATGAAAATACTTTTTTGGCTGTACTTTTTTAATTCTGATGGCATTCCATATTTTTTAAATTTGTCGAATTTAAATAGTTTTGGTTCGTTCTAATTGGACAATGTTTTATTTTTTTTTTAACAGGAAAACGACGAAGTGTTGGTTGCAGGATTCGGTCGCAAAGGTCATGCCGTTGGTGATATTCCCGGTGTCCGATTCAAAGTAGTGAAAGTTGCCAACGTGTCTTTGTTGGCTCTATACAAGGAAAAGAAAGAACGTCCAAGATCGTAAAGATGTTTCAATTTGGGCAAATAAAGGTGTGAGAAACTCGAAATCGATTGGGTCTTCCATTCTTGTAGCCTATACATTTTACATCTGGGGTTTTGTTTTGTTTTTTTTTCTAATATATTTTATTGTTTTATAAATAAATAAATTAATTATTTTCACTGTTTATATGGATTATTTAGTAAGCTATTTGTAATACCAATAGATAAGAGATGCTGAAAATTTATTCGATTAGAACGTTGCAGAGTTAAATTAATTATTGTAATATTTTAAATACGTGGCAAAGTGTAAAATCCTATTGATGCCAAGCAAATGCATCTTATTTAAAAAAACAACTAAAATATTGGTACTTTTGGGGTTAACTTTGGTTTTAGGTTGGTGGGTGGAGTTTAGTTAAAATATCTTAACAAAAATGGAATATTTTAATGTTCAATCTAACCCTAGTGTTGTGGATGTAGATTCCAGGTTAGGTTAGTAAGAAAATACAACATTAAAATTTTCATTTATGTTAATATTTTGCCTAAACTCCGCCCACCAACCTAAAACCAAAGTTTACCACTTTTGGATTATATGCCTGTTTGGTACATTTTTTGTTAAACTAAACTTGGCTGGTACACACGTTTTTGTGCATACCAGCCAAGTTTAGTTATAAACAATATATCGTAACTGATCATGATTTTTTGTTGAACTAACCTAATCAACTGGCAAGTGTACAAAATGGGTTTGGCATCTAATCCAAAAGTTACCATTGTATTTTACATGTATATAGATTATGAATTTAGCTAATACAATGGGATTACACATTTTTTCCCCTTATTATTTTGGAATAACCAGTTTCTTAATTGAGAGTTGGCTGGAAAAACTGCATAAATCCACTTAACATTGTTAATATAAATACTTGTTTTAGATGGTCTATATAAATAAAGACTAAGATAAAGGTTGCATATAATTTTGAGTTTTTGGAGCAAGAATATGGGACGTGACTTGTAAATCTAAAATTTTTTTGTGATTTCTTTCTTTTTGTAACTTCACTTCCAAAACAATTGAAAAGATACTGATATTTGGAAAAACGACGTAAATGCATTTATAAATTAGCACGACAATATTTTTATTATCGGGTAAGTATGGTTCGAGAATGTAGAAGGGTGGGCTTTTTTCCTCTCCCCTTTGCCACATGTGGTGTAGGGGAAAAGGTCTTTGAAAACAACGTGAGTTAAAATGAAAGAATAACTTTCCTGTCGTTTTGACGAGCTGTAGTTTGGAATAAAATAACATTTTTAAATTAGCTCGGAACTTGAGACCTGTCAAAACGGGTTCATTTTCCTTAAAAACAGTTGACAGAAATTTCTTTTAATTTTAAATTTTTGAAGGTGCCAGAAGTTTTTATTTGGCTCTTATTCCACCCAACTCTTGTGTTGATGTTAAAAGTTGAGTATTTTTAGCTTTCTTTGGTCAGTTTGATTGTTTCAAGTTTCTCAATTATGAAGTAGCATTTGGAAAAGTATTATTATTATTATTATTTCTTTATTTCATTGTTAAGTTTTGGGGGATAAATTTGCACATCATCAAGATGAACTTGACTGTCCATTTAACACCTACGGAATGCACAGCGAACGATTTGGAACACTGTGCAGAGCGTGTCAGTCGTTCATTTCTTGGTGTCGAGTGCTCGGGCGAAAATTCGGTCGACAGGTTGCTTAGAAGGTACGAGGGTTAGAAGTTCCGATTCGAGTGTCGATTTTGTTGGGCGTTTTAAAAAAACTTTTTGAAATTGGACCGACAGGTTTGATTCGGTGATACCTCGACTGGCTATGACAATATTTCCTCGTTTGAGTCGAGAAAACATCACCTCCTCGTCAACTCCTACGACACCTGCTGCGGAACTGTTACAAAAGTGGCAAAAACAAACCTGTCAGGCACGGCCTCCACTTTTAGGACGTGTTGGACAAAATGGTAACACCACTTAGGACATTGTCCCTTATCTGCTTGCGGTGTTGTTATCATTATCGGTCTGTCCCAACACTGCTTAGTGTTATCGAAGGGCATTTCTTCCAAAGTGATCACAATAACCAGATTCCACTGTATTTTCAACTTTACTATCAGAGCGTTGCGTGGTTTACTTTTGTACGTCGCGTTAGGTTCGACAAAAATAATGCCGTTCCAGAGTCGAATTCGAACTGAAAATGGCTGGAGTTTTGTGCCGTTAAGGACCATGATGATTGTCAGCTACAACTCTTTGGAGGGTGAAGACCAAAATTTTTGGAAGTTCCGTCCGAAATGGGATATCTGGGAATTGTCCGAGCCGTTGCCGATGCGTCGAACGGGCCACAGGCTAATCTGGTTGCAAAATGGAGTCTATTCTATTGGTAATTAACGTTAAAAGAATCTGGGTGTCAAGACCTGTCACGTGCAATTTTTGATGTGACAAGTCGTGTGATTTTATGCTGAACAATGAAAGCTGGCACCTCAGCTGTGCACAAATTACTTGACTTACTACACCAAAAAAGTGCATGTGACAGGAGATCTTTGTGTCGAAGCAGATGATCTAAGTAGTTTCTATAATAATAGGTGGCTGTCACCCGGATCAGATTTCGAAACGAGCAAGTAACTTTTACTGGAATTTGGATAACGAACAATGGTTCATAGTCCGAGGCCCCAAGTGGCAGCGCTGCGCTTCTCAAGTTCTCAATTTCAAAGAGATGCTCTACGTTGTCGGTGGGGTCGATCCCATTACAGGGTAATTAAAAAATTTCCCAAACGTAACGATTTTTTAGCACGAGCATTTCTTCAATGCGTTCTTCAACCGACGCCGCATCTAGGGAAACCGTGTCCACTATCGAATACCATGATCCGTATTACGATATTTGGCTCAGCGGAGCATCTCTACCACACGCTACCTCCAAATACATCAGCTCGACCGTCCACAACAATCGAATATGGATGCTGACCAGCAGCCTGGATGATCGCTCGACGACGACAACGACGATGGGTTTGTACAATTGGGATCCCAGACATCCAAAGTGAATATTCCGGGGTTTTCATAAATCGCAACAAAGTGGTTTTGTAAACGAAGAAACGGTTGCAATTAACAACACTTTTAGATGGATACTGGAACTGAACATTCCGCCAGAAAGGAAGGAAGCGGTGTTATTCTCGGCAGGCGAAAACCTGTACATTGGTGGCGGCGACGATGTCTCGATTCTGCGTTACGACGAAAGAACGAGATTCTGGGATACGACTAAAAAATGCATTTTGCAACAGAGATTTAGACCTCAGGCTGTCAACATAGGTGACGAGAGGAACGTACTATAACGCAACTTGATATAAACATGAGTTTCACCCTGTGTTATCTCGGAAGAGAAACATTTCTGGACCCATGTTTATATGAGTTCATGACATACTAAACTTTTACTTTCATACTTAATATATAGTATGCCATGCTTAGTTTTGATGTTCTTCACAGCATTTGTGGTTCAAAGTTGACTAAGTAGACCTTTTTAGAAACACCCCGTAGATTTAAACCCCAAAAAAAATTTAATCCTGCATAGTTTTATTTTTTTCTCTCACTAGGTGAAAGAGTTCTAATTTACGGAGGCTATGACTACAAAGGCATCCCGTTTCTCACTGGAGACGTATTCAGCCCCCGACACAATAACGTTGGTTTGGTTAACATCGTAGCACCGAATTTGTGGGAAACCATTGGTCACGATTATTGTGACAAGTTCGAACCTTTGATTGCTGTTGTTCCATTTGACTGAAATAATGAGAAAATGACAACGTTTTGGATTTCTGATTTTTTTGCTTATTTTCGATCCACATGTAAAGTTAAAATTGAATTCAAATTTGTCCAAGAATTTCCTATTTCTATCGGTTGACAGCGACAGTTGATTTTTGGTATTGTACATACGCAAAAGAAAAAGCAAGAAAATATCAGGGTGTAGCCTATTGATTTTGGAATTTGGATTAACAAAATAAAATTGATCAGTAACATAGGTCGTATACATCTGCATAGCATAGCTTATATCAACAATATTTTTCGGATTAATGTATTTTGCATAAAAATTTTTTTTGCCATTATCATATTACAGATTGAACCTCACTAATGCGGAGAGCTTGAAGCCGACAAGTGGCTGGATTAGCAGATTTTAACAAATCAATAAAAATTAAGCTAAAAATGGCAAATTAATGCATATGAAACACTGATACCGTACAACTTGCATAAACAAAAATTATGTTCCGGATTAGTGAGGTAGCAGATGGTACCCGAACAAATGTGGACGGCATAGACATTCGAAGTACAAAAACAGAAAAAACGATTTTTATTAATAATAATATTAATTTTTACGTTTACACGTTATTCTCAGGAACATCCGTCTTTATCCTACTGTTTACAATGTCCGTGTACTGTTCGTGGTTTAAAAGCTGATCCCGCTGCTTTTCGCTGGAACCCAGTTTTGGTAAGACGATTGCAACGTAACCTTCGCCTTGTGGCTAAAATATAAAATAAAAATAGCTGTAATAAATGTCGTTACAGTTACATGGTATTAAAACTCTATAAGCTCCATTCACCTTTTCGACCAAAAGAGATGGCTCCGACATCAGGTTCTCGTTGACTTCGACGAGTTTCCCGTTGAGACAGCTGCTTACAGTGTACGTGGATCCGTCGCTACACGTCACTCTGCATAACGGAGCTTCGTCATTTACCCATTGTCCACCCTATAAAGAAACCGATGTCATTTAAACACAAGGAATAAAAGCAAATCTTTGTCGGTTTTGCTGCAAAGTATTGGTTATCATTCATTACCTTTTTAGCTTTCCCGGAAACTTTGTTTTCTAAGCGATTGATCTTTTCGGTGACTTGAAAGTCGATTTTTGCGATGGTCTTTTTGTCGGAAATTAAAACGTGAGACGGCGCAATACCAATCACGCATATTCTGAGTGTTTCAACAGGGAAAAAATATGTAAATGTTAGCAATACAGAAAAAAATAAATTATAATGTTGTTCCAAATGTATACATACCTATTAGAATGGAAAAGTAGACATTGGTCTTCTTGGCTTTTGCCTTTGACGTCTATTAATGCACAAAACGAAAAAGCATTAAAGTACAGTACGGTAATTTTGTATGATAAATAATAATAATACTACTACCTGTTTTGTATCTTGTTGTATAATATCTTTCCACTACAGATGGGTACGAAAACTCTTTTGCTTCATTATCCATAGTATTTGATATATATAAAACTACTTTATATTGCTATGGTACAGTATTTGAAACCATGTGCTATGTATTATTTACTTTCACTTTACCTTACACTTTGTTGTATATTTTGTCCTGAAGATGTCGTTGTTTCCGCAAGACGCGTACTACGCCACCTGTTGTCAATGTAATGAAATAGAATTTTTTTTCGGCTGCTAAAGGTGAGTGTCACCTGTTGAACACCTGTCAACATGTGTGTGTTGATAAAACCTATGAAATCAACCTATTGTAATAAGTATTCAGCGTTGGTAAGTCAACTTCTTTATACTATTAATTATAAAAAGTTGAATTTAAATCTCTTCGAATCTTTATTTATGACAACCAGGGCCGTGCAGAGCCAGTAATAGGCCCAGGCCACCTGGAAAATGTAGGCCCCATTTCAAACTGCCCATTTAAGTATTTTTGTAATTAATGCTAAATACATATGTTGTGTGGGTTTGACATGTGAAGTATTATTTATATGAATAAATTTATATAAATTTATTATTTATATGAATAAATAATATTTTACTTTATTGACCAGCAAATGTAGGCCCCTCTAAAATCGTAGGCCCATGCCAAATGGCATCACTGGCCTACCCTCTGCTCGGCCCTGATGACAACTACTGTTGATTCATTGGCAGGAGATTGAAGTTATTCTGTCATAAACAATATAAATTCATAAATGAAATTAACTGAAATTTTATCATTAAAATTTTAAAATATTATTAATAAAATAATGACGTTTAATATAAATATAATACACACATATGAGTTGAAATAATTTAGTGAATTTTTTGTTTAAATTTGCAAATTCAGTTTGAACCCGCTTAAGATGTTCTCTGAAATACATAAATTCTTGAAAAAAGAGAGAAACATTTTGTGTGTATGCTTTGAAATAGTATGGCGACTTTTCAATTTGCAAAAGATTGTTTTGCAAACTGAAAAGTACTCAAAATATAAATTTCAAGTGTACATATGTAGTATACTCTATACATCAAAAAAAAAATACAAACAATAAATTAACACTTGAAAATGGCAACATAAAGTCATTCAACATAACAGTTGAATCTGCTTAAGATGTTCTCCAAGATAAACAACGTCTTAAGAGAAAAAACGATTTGTGTTTAAAGCATACTATAATAGTTTGTATGCTTTAAACATCTATGAAAGGTCTATAATTTTTACTGTATATAACTTTCACTATAGTTGTAATATTAAGAAACGACCTATATGTTACATGAGGTGTGTATGTATTGTGTGTATTATTGGGAAATAAACGTTGTTTATTGGGAAACAAACAACGTCATGCGGGTGTTTATGTAGAGTTTGAATCACCTTGTATAATATATCAAAAAAATTTATAATAACTACTCACAGTGATCATATGAGTAAATAAAACAATTCACTCTGGAGTACATAATATTTTTATAATTTACGCATGTTATATAAATTTTGGATTGTAATCGAGCTACTATGAGAAATGTGAACCATAATTTGAGACAAAAATAGTCAATTGCATATTTTGGAACAGAAGAAAATAGTTTTTATACACCTTATCTATTAGCTTCACTTGTGAGTGAGTTTGTGAGCTGAAAATTTAACGTATACTGTATAGTCCAAGCATAAAAAAACGCTCATGTATATAAATAAATAAATAGAAAATTGCAGAAATAAAAATTCGAATGACTCAAAATTCGCATAAACCAAATATCGAATTTATCAACGATGGCATAAATTTAAATTCGCATAAATCAAAATTTTTATACATCGAAACATGCGGAAATATTTTTAAAAAATGACTTTTTTTTTGACATTTTGACATAGAGTATATTAATATACTGTAGGCAAGATATATATGATATGGTATAATAATATATGACAGTATAAAGAGTATGCTTAATTAAAAAGTTTGTACTTATTGTACTCGTTTCTTCGACAAATAACTGTGAAAATACTAGTGACTTGTAAAAATGTGCTGTAAAATAATGCTACTCGTATTTGGCAAAATCGTGCCTCATTCGATGGTGTTATCGATATATCAAATCACATCGCTTTGACTCGTAATGGCACGAACGAACTTATTAAACAAATGATCGAAATTAATGGATAATTAATTGACTCGGTACAACTTGTTTTTTTTTTTGTATTCATTTATTAGTAAAGCTACTACTTACCTTTCAAACACGATGATGTTGTTTTCCATTCTTGATTGTGTCAAGTTGACAAATGAAGCGCAGCGTGAGCCACTGTTACTACATTAATTCACGTGACATCAGTTAAGACATCAAACAACTCTATATAGAAAATTTTCAAGAAAACTCTTCCACACACAAATCATACTGTACTAATTTTCCTTTCAAAACATATTTTTTTTTGTACTTTCATTTTTAATTCTACCACTGTCATATATATAAAAAGACGGATAAAAAAATTATAATCTTTTAAAAAATTGGTGTCTCGTAAAAATACAAACCAACGCATTCCTCGTATTTTTGTAACCATAATAGCTTACAACTTTTCACTTGAAGTTATATATATGAAAAAAAAAACAACATTTATTGTGAACATGTTTTATTTGTTATAAACGTGTACAAGCCAAAAATATTCTATTCTAAAGTGAGAAAAATAATAAAAATAAAAAACACACACTACCTATGAGGTAGTAGTAATACAGTACTTTGAGCACGAGATTAATGAGTTGTCACAAGCTAACCACATTCTTGTGTTCCATTCAGGTGCACTGTAGCAGCAGAAGCCAAAGAGATAGCGATTTTTCAATGAGAGAAGTAACATTTGGGAAGGTTAGGCACAAAAAAAAATAAAAACACAATATGGACGAAGTTCCAAATCGGCCATGACTAAAACGAGGGGGGAAAAATGAGTGGTGAAAATAAAAAGAAAGAAGAAGTTATAATAAAAGAGGAGGAGAAGAATGAAAGAAGAGTTAATTAAGTTCGAGGAATGTCCTAAGATGACGCTGTACATCTTTGTCATTGCACAATAAGGAGAAATTATTATTATGTCGGTGCGTTGACCCGTGTCACCAAAGAAAACGATGGTGTACTAAAAATGAGGTGCAAAAGTTGGTGATTTTAGGGAGTTTTTTTTTTTATATGGTATTTTTCGAGTGATGAAATGTCTCTTTTTTTTTGTGAAGTGTGGAATTTATGATCTCATAGTGAAATATATGAAAATATTCTGAGGCTATATTTTGCAGTGAGAAAAAAAAAATAAATATGTTTTTTAAGCGATTCGCCCTCCAAAACATAGCGAATTCAGTACCGGTAATACGGTAAATTGTTTTCAAGCGATTCGTGCTGTTGTACTCTGTGCCAAAAGCACGTTTTCAAGCGATTCGCTGCAAAACATGGTGAATTCACTAATGACTTCTTTTTATTTATTTTATTTATTTATTTATTTATTTACTTACAATCTTTCATCCCACTATTACAGCAAAAAACAAATTTATTTTTTTTGACTTCTTGTTTTGAATCGATTCGTTGAAAACGTGCTGTACCCTGTGCGAAAATTTTCATGTTTTCAAACGATTTGCTCTAAAACATAGCAAATTTTAAAGTATAAATAACTTTCGTAAAGTACACTGAAAACTCGGGTTATTCGAAATTCTAGTTCAACCAAATTAAGTAAAATATATCATTTCAATATAAAAATCGATACATGATCGAAATATCATTGACATTGTTGCTATGCTATGAATAATTTATTTATCAAATTTGTAAGTTGATTCTGTATAGTGTTCATTAAATGTTCACATTATTTTTAACTTGTACGCCGTTGTTAGTTATACTGTTTATATTATCTTCACTTGTGAGTGAATTGTGAGTGAGCGAGCTAGGAATTGAACGTATACTGTCATCTACAGTCGTTTAAGAGAATATACTGTTAGTCCAAGTATCAAAACACACATAAAACGAGAACCGATTAAATAAAAAACTGTATCAGATCCAATGTAAAAAAACACGTATGTAAATAAATACATAAATAAATATAAAATTTCAGAAATAAAAAATGAAATGACTCAAAACTCGCATAAAATATCGATTTACTCAACGATCGCATAAATTTTAATTCGATTAAATCGAAATTCGCTCTTGAATCAAAATTCGCATAAAATCGAAACATGCAGAAATCAAAAATAGAATTACTCAAAACACGCATATTTGAACATATGGGAATTAGTCTCAAAGTTTGCGTAAGTTTCAATTCGCATAAATCGAAACATGCAGAAATCAAATATAATTTTTTTGCATTATGCAGTATATCTATATATATAACAACAATATATAAAGAGTATGCTTAAATTTTTGATGTACTTGTTCAATACTAAACCATACATTGAAATTGAGGATTATCCGAATTTTCGTTTGTCCAAAATAAATAGACATCAGACATTCGGATAATCGAGTTTCGTAGTGTAAATAGCGTAAATTCAAAAGTGTACACGAATATTAATGGTACGGTTTAGCACTTCTCAAATTGGTAGTGTCAGAAAATAATAGCAACTCAATCTACGTTTTTCAAAAAATCGTATACTCTTGTTTTTTGTACGCATTTCTGATTTCTTTTTCATTTTTGCTTCTTGTTTTTTTTTTGTTAAATATAAAATTAAACGTTTGATCCGTCAGTCGAGTTTTTTAATTTTTAAAAAACCGGTTTAAAATTAATTTAGGTTCGTCTGACACCCTTGCTAAAGAATTATTTTCAATATATCTATTCTATTATTCCACCTTTCCCATTACCTTCGGTTGAATAGAAAGAGATGTCTGTCTTTTGTTCGGTTGAAAAAACTCGTTTAATTTTCGCTTTTGTTATTACAGAAAACGATAATGATGATAATGCAAAGGATATTTTGAAATAAGTTTCAAAAGAAATGAGTAGTAATTAAAAAAAAACAACAAAGATTTGAACGGAACCGGATTAAAAAGCAAATCAATGAAAGTGTGAATTTTATAAGGAAAAAAAATTACAAAATCGTAATAAACGTTTATTTTTTTGTTAGAAATTGAAAAATCAACACAAAGTTTTAGTTATCCGATTATAATTTGAAATAAATTGTTCTGCGTATTTTATATAATTAAAAAAAATGCCAATGTCTTGTCTGCTATGACGCCATGACAACAAGTAAAAACACCAGTTTTGTGATTGGCTGAAAAACGTGGTTGCTACCTGTAAAACAGTTGACCACGAATGTTGCCAGGCAACATGAATTAAAACAATGAACTGGATAATGAATAAAAGGTGTTTATCCGTCATTGTTGGTGGGGTATTTACTAATATATGATAATCTGTGCAACAATGCTAGATGATGACCCATGCTGTAGCACGGTACGAAGTTGATTGAGATTCAAATTTTGTATTGCAAAATTTAAATTCTGTACATCGCCATGTATAATTTGGGTTTTGATTGTGTGCTTGGATAATGGCGTTTATTCGAGTTTATTTTTTAAATAAGCGAAAAGTGTATTTGTTACTGGCAATGTATAGAATCTAAGCATTCTATAGAATGCTTAACTTGGTTCAGGCATTGTATGAAATTAGCATTGGAATAGTGAAAATTGACATTGTCAGCATTGTTAATTCAGGTTAGATCTAAATTTTAGGCTCAATTTTCTTTTTTCCAAGAGAAAATGTTGTTAATTAATCTAAGCTTACTCAAATAGTTGTGGATAAATCGGAATTTAGGATGATTCACTTTTTAGTGTAATTGCATACAGTAGGCTATATGAATTTGTGCAATGTGCAACAGTCACTCAATTTGTTTTGTTTTTTAGTCGTAGAAGATTCAACACGTTGAATTTTCAACACGATTGCTGTTTAACAACATTAAATGCTTTTTCTTAAATTATATTTAAACATAATTATATACATACATACATATATATATACATAGACGAGTATAATGATGAACGATTATTAACATTCAGCTCTCGAACGGATGAGATGACAGAAGCTCTTAACGTTCCCCACTTGTTTAATTTTGCTTGACAGCAGTTGATGGCTTGTCAGAAATGTCAGGGTGGCAAAAGAGCTTCTCGTTAAAGATTATTTCCCTCGCCTTTAAGATTCTTTTATCTTTCCAACCAGAAGCTGACCTTGTTGTAATTAGATTCACTTGCGAAAATGAAAACCCTTATCGGTTGGTAAATAAAAACCCACAAAAAAAATAATGAACGAAACAAAAGAAAGGTTTTTAATTCGCGAGTTAACCTGTTAACAAGATTGACATTGTTTTTTTATACGTCGTTAATTTGTGTCAAGTGTGGTTAACGAGAATCTTTTTTTATACAATAGTGTGTGTAGGTATTTGTAATTGAAGTGTGAAGACTTTATTTATAATTATATACATGTACTGTATAAGTGATACGTGTTTACATGTAGAATTTCAATATCTTTGCTAGCCAAACTTAAAATGGTATAGTATACGTACCACTTAATCGTACGAAAAATGTAGGTGTTGCCGACAATGTCTGTATAAAATCCAGGAATTGTATCGAATGCTTTACTTCTTTTGGCAAAGTAGGAAATAACATTTTACAAAAAAAAAGATAACTTTGGTTTAGTTAAGGCTAGTTAGGTTAACATTTTCTTTAAACAAGTACATGATATTATGCATGTTTTTCATATACCCTACTGTCATATACAGATATACATAATGTACATAATTTTTATATACAGATACACATGCATAATGCCAAAAAATCATTTTTGATTTATGCATGTTTCGATTTATACGAATACAACTTTTTTATGCAATCTCTGAGTAAATTTCGATATTCAATTTATGCGCGTTTTGAGTGATTTTATTTTCAATTTCTGCACGTTGCAATTTATTGCGAATTTTGATTTACGAGAAATTAAATTTACGCGATCGTTGAGTCATTCGATATTTGATTTACGCAAATTTTTGAGTAATTCCATTTTTGATTTTTTGCAATTTTCTATTTATTAATTTATGCTGTATATGCGATTTTACATTGGACAATGGTTAATTCTTATGATACTGGTACATATTTGTGAGAAAATAAACATTGCTCTTTAGATTATTAAATATTAGCAAATAAGTGATATCAAAATGTCATGTTAGTCACTATGGAATTGCGTATATATTGCTCGAATTTGAACGCAAATATTATCAGACCGTGATTAATTAACGTTATTGTTGTTTGCGATGAAATTATTTCCATTAACCGCTCTTTAAATTTGAAGTATGTAAAAAAAAATATAATATAGATGAGTAATTTAGACTTAAAATAGCCTATTTACGTAGTGAATAAAATTTATTACGTTATTATTAATAAAGAGAATCCATGCATGGGTTCGAGATTAAGCAGAACTAATGAGAACAAATTGAAAACTATTTTTCCCTGTCAAATTAACTCGAATCAATAGCACATTTTTTTAAATATATGTTTTAAAATGACCAATAACAACAACAAATAGGTGAATGGACTGCCTCGTAGGGATTCACTATATTATAAAGAAAAATAAAATGATAATACATATGCGTATAAAAAAACAAAATTGAATATCAAACGAAACTGCTACAAGTGTGATTAGTTCGATGAGCGTTCAACAGTTTGAAATCACTCGTTTTAGTCGAGAGTTGAATTATTAATTTGGAAAACCTCCTCTTTTACTCTGTGAACAACTAAAGAGATGAGGTTGGGAAACTAAAGGAGGATTTATATGTATATATAAATGTAATATATATCTATATATATAAAAAAATACCAACAGATGGGAGATAAATTTTCGGTCGTTGCAGCGTGATTGCAGGGAGCTTGACACTAATTGGTCGAGAAAGGCCCACCAAGTAGCCAAGGCTTGTGTAGACTTATACAACTGATATGTGGAGAAAAGTGAACGGATTAAAAAATGAAAAGCTTAATCGGTGGATCTAAAGGTTGTTAAAGTACAAGGTTTTAGGATTGATAATTCCAACATTGTATTTAGATGAATAGGAAATATACTGTATGTATGTATGATGATGAATAATAGAAATAAATGACATGCAGGTGAGAACAACGTTATTAATGGTGATGTGATTGGACTTTTAAAACCATTCCGTACACAGTACAAAACCATTACTTACACACGTCTACTAGATACGGTATACGTATATACTGTATATGGACTCCTACAAGTATAGGCTATATACAGACTTCTATCTCAATTATTGTATATAGTCATATTTAACATTTTCATTGTGTTATTACTGTATTAAACTAGAAGTATGCTCGTCAACAATGAGGGAAAAGCTCATTGCGTACTTGGTTGTTTTAACTCATGTTGCTCGACAACATAGTCTACTTTTTTCCGTGTATATTGCTTGTTTACACTTACGTTGGTATAGTAAACTACTTTTATTTAAAGCATGTCGTACACAAGAAATTAAACGCCAAGTGTCTTTATCTCTCTCCGTGCCTCTGTCAGAATGTTTTTATGACAACAACTAAAAATACACCATAACATATTAAATGTGTTACCATACCAACACAAACATGAGCAGTAACTAATGAGATGAATTAAACATAAAACTCTAACTCTAATGATTGTTGCGAGGCAACATGAGTCAAACCAATGAATTATGTTTACGAATTGAATCAATTGCCTCCTGTCATTTCTGACGAGCATACAGCTAGTTACTACTACTTAAAATTTCTTTTGTAAGTGTGTATGTACAGTATGTATATAACATGCTTTAAATTGGTTACTATAACAACGTGAGGTGAACAATGATATATGTGTTACCATACCAACAAATGCGTTGTTTACGTGAGATGAAAACAACGACAAATGTGCTACATGCCAACAACAAAGAATAAAATAGTAAAGAAAATAACGAGTGTTGGTTGACAAAATGAATTTAAGCACGGGAAATGCCAGCAAAGATTATAGGGTTCCCTTCTAGACCCGTCAATACTATTTGATACAGATAGCTACAGTATAATCTACAGTAGTTTTAACCCAGTCATTGATGACGGAAATTTTGATTTTACTCAATCTCAATAGTTATTGTTTACACACGTGTTGTTATGGTAACAAACATACCTCTCACGGAGCTAAATTATATAAGCAATTCATTCTTGTAATTTCATATTGCTCATATTATGTAGGCTTATTTATTGCTCACATTCTGTTGTTATACTACTAGGCAGCTCATTGTTATAATATTTTATTAATCTTACTGTTTACACTCGTGTTGTTATGGTAACATACACACCTCTCACGGAGATAAATGCACACCATTGTTGTAATTTTATTTATTAATAACATTCTGTTTCTGGTACTTAGGCAGCTCATTGTTATAACGTTTTTCAATCTCACTGTTTACACTCGTGTTGTTACAGTGACATCAGAGCGTTCTAGACCTACAGATAGAACTGCGTTTTTATTATTAAAACTAACATTTTGTATTTTTTCGTTGGTACAAAACTCTTGCTTAAGAGTGGTACAACAATTTATTATACAAGACGACGTGTGTATCGAAACTGGTTATTATTGCAACGTATGTGCTTATCATACCTATTTGCACATACACAACTGAAATTAGAAGTACAGTACTAGTTACCAGTAGACGAAAAACAATCTTATTTTTTCCACGTAAAATTTCCATAGAGTTGATTTGTGAACGTTGTTGTTGTTGTTTCGCTTCATTTTCTCCATCTCGTAAATTTGTTTAAGCGATTTTAATCTCTTTTTCGTGCTGTTTTCATTATCTCCCTTTTTCTTCAATATATATTTTTTAAAAAATATATATATTTTTTGTATATAATAATTGAAAAAAAAAATAACAAAAACAAGAGTATGTATCCATTTTGTTTTTCAAGTTGAAAAATTAACCATCTATCTAACCTAACCACGCGCGTTCACGAATTTATTATTATTATTTATCACGTACGAATTTTTTTGTAACATTTTGTATGAACATTCATTATAGATAACAGTTGCAAAAGTAAACGGAAGAAAAAAATTAATTTAACACAGTTTATTTATTATTGTTATTCTTTTTTAAATGGGTGGAGTGCGTGATTTATAAACATAACTTTTATGGTTAAACATACACAACTATGTACGTACACCTAGAAATTATTTCCAGTTATACTAAATTTTGTTCATCTTATTTTTGTTTTTTTTTATAAATGGAATTTTTGATGGTAACTCTTCCATCACTAATTTTTTGTACATGTAAAAATTACAGGTTATTCTTACGTCTTTGGAATTTTTCGCACGAAACCAGTTTGGAAAGCAATTTTTTTTCAGTACGTTCTATTTTGACGTCTTTTTTTTTTATTAATATCTAATTTTCTTTTCAGTAGTTATGTTATTATTATTATTGCCTCAGTTTTCGAATGTGTCTTTCTGGTGTGAAAATAGTTGAGATTGTCATCTAAGTAATTTTCGTTGACAGACTTGTGATAGCGGCCAATGCCTTCTCTTATTTCCGACTTGTGTGACGTCATCATTATCAATTCCTGTTTAGATTGATAATAAGTCGCTTTGAGCAAATTAATATTGTGACAAGATGTACATAAATTTATGTTTTGTTTTTTCAACTGAAATATTTGTTACACCCAAATTTAAATTGAAAAATTTTGAGTTACTTTCGAGTTAATTAAAATAAGTTACTTTTAATAGTTGATGCAAAAATTAAAATTATAATGTTCAAATTTGATCCGGATTTTTCACGTTAACGCTAACGTTGAAAAATCCGGTTTATATTTGAACTTTGTTAATAATGAAAAACAAAATTAATTTTAAATAACGATACGTAATAAAATGTAACATGACTTTAAGTGTTACAAATAAGCTAAAATTCCTAATATAATACGATTGTACACGGCGTTTGTTCATATTTGAACCGGATTATTTTGCATTAACGCTAATGTTAACAAATCCAGTTTATATTTGAACTATATCAATAATTTTAAAAAATCAGATATATACAATAACAATACATAATAGGACGTAATAAAACTTTAATTGTAATAACTATAAAAAATTCCTAATATAATACGATGGTACGCAAGTGTTCAAATGTAAACCGGATGTATTTCTATTAACGCTAATGTTAAAAAATTCGGGTTATATTTGAACAACCTAATGATAAGTATAGTTAATTAAATACTGAAAAACATAGTAGGATGTGACAAAAATGAACTATTTTTTGTTGTTTAATTTTTTTCTTTAAATTCAATTTGTTTAATTTTTATTTGATGAGCTATTGTAAGTTTTTTTATATGGCTATTGTATAGAATTTTTTCAAAATTAATTAATTTTTTTTTTTATTAAATAAAAATTATTATCTATTAGCCGACTGGGGTTACAAAAGGTGACTTAATTTAATACCAGGAAAAACAAACTCCTATACCACCTCAGGTAGCACGTTAGTGTCACGGAAGATATACATTAGTGAACAAAAATTAGTTTCCAGGTGCAAAACTTTTGTATACATACATATTACAAGAATAATTTAAGTTTCGTTGTATCTAATGAAACACATTTGACCGAAAGTAATTTTAAAGTAGCATGCACGCTACTTATATATAGATATATTATGTATAAAAGTACCGTATATTTATGCATATATATATAAATATATATATATTTTCTTTGATCTTGATTACAAGACACTCTCTCACATTTGTCATCCATTTGCGATGCTTCACTATTTATTATATTGGATATAAAAAATTCGCATAGCGAAATGTCAACACATTCCTTCGAGGATCATTTAGTTCTTTATACGAACATATCTATATACAAAAAAAATTTTTTTAGTGACTTAAAAAGTCTTTTCTCATTGGTCGAAGAGATGGCCACGTGCGAATTTGGGTGGTCCTCGCAAGACGGCACACAGTAATTAGTCAATCGAACTTTATAGGGTTTTTTGTTTCATTACCACGTTATTGGAGTAATACCCTGGCCATGAAAGGATTGAGCAGACTCATTAGACGGAACCACGTGATGTCACCTAACGTAATTTACGCACCTTGTGGATTTATTATTGAAACCGTTTGTTGTGTCCGAAAGGCCCATCTTGTCAACGTGTCTTGATTCTTAATATTTTTATGCGCAATAAAAAAAAAAGTAAACACAATATACCGATAAGTTTTATTCTATCCATAAAACTGACAGACTGACGATGGAAGTTCAGATTTGAACCGGATTTTTTTCGACGCAAAAAAGAGTTCGAATTTGTGTTATAATAATAATGAGAAATACATTTTTCTATAATAAAACAAATATCAATTTGCAGTTCAGCTCAATTTTCTTTTTCGGTTAGGAGGAAGTTTCATTCCATACAGGCAATAAACTTATGTGAAGTCATTATTTTGGAGTCGCTGTTGTGTAAAAAAGAAAAAAAGACAATTAGCTTTACAAGCTTCTCAATTGCCACCCACGACGACCGCGACCCTGGGAGCACCAGGCTGTCCATGTCACTTAAGTGTCAATGTAACAATCCAGAAACGACAAGGTGGAAAAAGCAAAAATTGGGATGCAATTTTTTTTTTCTTTCTCCAATATTTCCAATGTTGAACGAGGGTGTGAAGGGTAGTAGTACGTAACCTGTTATTCGGTGGAAATACTTGTCATCTTGTATATAGAACACAGTATGATTAGAATTTTGGAGAGTGCGTGGGCGGGTGCAAGAGAGCGTGAAATTAGAAGGGAGCCTTCGACCGACCACTTTATATGGTGTTGCAACACAAATGGGCCTAAGCTGAGAAGTAATATTTACAGGGCGCGACGCCATATAGAT
>JAQIWH010001956.1:0-27526 GCA_034695005.1 Cryptops parisi
CACAACGACCGAAAACGCTCACTGGGCAACCGAAAAAACAACGACCATAACGCGTTCTGACTTTTGAGATTCAGCCAATGTCGTTACTGGGGATGGTTTCACCCAGTACGGTAACTCATAGTGTATAACCTTGATGAGCCGCTATAAAAACGTTATTCGACGCTTCATGCCCTAATGTGCATGTCCATTAGAGAGTTCAAACATCTCTAAAACAGTTTTTTTACAGCATATTTTTGGTTACCCTAATTATAACTAACTACAAAGATATTTTTATGAAAAAATAATAAACTTCTGCTGAAGCACTGCGCATTTTATAGTGTGTCAATTTGGTGTCACCCGCTCTGACGGTGTCACCCGGTGATGTTCGAACCCCCAGTATCATTTTAGTAAACACTACTAGATTCAACAACAACACGAAATTTGTGTCGTGACCCTTTCAAAAATGCTCATAACGCGTTCTGGCAAAGTGAACAAAAACCACTACGCGTTCTGGTTGTTTATTGATGCACGAATGTAATGACTCGACGTGATACAAAATGCTAACACAGAATAATGGACGACAGCACTTATAGCTTAAATAGATACCTTTATTTGACCAAATTAAAATTCGGTGATAGATTAATCAGTGTTTTACTATTAAAAATAATATTAAACATTGAGAACATTTTAACTATGCAATTTAGAATACTAAAATAAATAATAATAATATTTTGGATCCCTTACAGTTAGCGTTTTCGGTCTTGATCCTAACATAAACTGTACGTTAACACCAGATATTTCAATAATTGAAGGCTTGCCCGGAATAACGTTGTATGTATGTTACAAAAATTGAGATTATTATGGAAAACTGTCTCATATATGGGCCTAGCTAGTGCTGTCAATAGACAAATTCATACCTATCTAAAACATACAGTATATCACTTCGAAATTGAGCACCTAGTATGTGACAATCAATGTGTTGCTGAATACTTCTTTTGTCATTTACTCAAATCTATGAATTGTTACATGCAACGTTATCCAATTTTATACTATTACGCAAGCTATACTATTGCAATACTATTACGCAAGCCTTCAATTTTGTTACAAATATGAGCTACTACATCAGGAATTTTTGTTACTTACATAGAATTCATGTTGTTGATCGTTGGTTAATGCAGGCGATTCTCGATCATACAGAATACACTGATTGGATTCCTACATTGAGAATTGCCATTAGCATCGAGACGATTTGAATGGAAACAATCGTGTTAATTAATAATTCTCACTTGATTTGCAAAACTAAACGACGAACAATCTGCATTGTGTAAACACAAGAGACCACATTGTAATTGGTTCACATTGCTCGTTTGTTGTAATATTCCGTCGGATGCGATTCCATTTCCGTATCGGTGAAATACACGAGTTTCTGTGGGTTGTCCCAATAACATTCTGAGACACATGAACAAGATGAATTTGCTCAACATTTTTCAACTCAACTTGTTCGTGTCAGTCACTCAAAGAAAAGCAAGACGTTCTGATATTCAATACCGTGTACGACTTGACAAATGACACCAATGAATGTATCAGCTTCGTCAATTGTTCTTTATATGATTAGTTTAAATATTCAAATTAGTCATCGATTTGAGATACTGGAAAATGTTTTTGATATTTGGTATTTAGATGTTGGTAGTTTGTATATTCTATGGCATGGTAATGATACATAAAAGCCGTTTCTGTCGATATTAACAATGAATGTAATTTAGAAATGTGGGCGTATGATATGTAATTTAGAAATGTTGAGATATTGTTTCTTGATGTCGGTACAAAACTGTTTGGTCAACTAACACCAAAGTGTCGCAGTTGAGGTGTGAATAAATGATGAGTTAGTAGTTATGATACGAAATTTGGCTTTTGTGTGTTTCAATCGAATACCTGTATTGTTGCATTCAACAAAGTTATTGATTGATTCTTTAGATGTTTTTCGCGGGTTTGATAATTGTATTGGAAATTTTAACTGCTAATGGATTGAATTTTCAGAATGCACAAGTGTGTCCTAGACGCTTATCAATCAAATGAAAATGATTGTTTCTTCGAATTATACAGTTTTAAAGTAGTCGAAGCTGTATTATCTCTTCACTACATACTTTTTACTACATACCATTACTATTATATCTTTACGATATAACTACATTATATCTTTTCACATAATTTTGTCTAACAAAAGTGTTTTGTATTCTCGCTACAAAAACACATGTATGTATTTTGACAAGTGATATCGTTTTGTCGATTAGCTGATGTATGAATTAATGATGATACAGTAATTACGGTACGAAATTTGCTATTGTGCTGAATCCACACAACCTGAATTGCAGTATTCAACAAAGGTTAAACAAAAACACAAATTAGCGAGTAACTTGGAGAACTAACTTTTTTATATATTATATATACAAAGCAAATGCCTTTTTCAAACATTTTCAAAAAATTTTAAGCATCAAATTTTCATTTGCACGTTGAATTTTATTCTGCTAAAAAAAGCTATAAGTTACTATAATCACTTGTCATAATAAACACCATAGCGATTATGTTCTTCAGTGCAAATATAATAATATTATAATATTTTTTATTAATATAATTCTCTTAGGTATGCACCACGATCTAAATCCACGCAGGTTTACTATAGCAACCAGGGTAAACAATGAAATCCAGGGGAAGCATACGTATGTTTACACAGCTAACACACGTCGTCGCTAGATGGCGTATGTTACGCTGCGCAAGCATCTAGTCTCTTTAAATAAAAGTCACTCTTCCTAAAGCTGTGAACTGCTAACGTCAGAGCCACGTGCATACCAACGACCGCGCATTGCATTGCGCATGCTGGGTCATTCCATTGAGAGAGAAAGGGAGAGGGAGTACTTCCGTGAACAAAAATGCATGTTTTTTTGTGTTTTTTATTGCGTCCCTTTGAGACAATCGTGCTTCACAAAAAAGTAGTAAATATCTTTAAAAATTGATAATAGATAACAACAGTCATATGTACATAACAAAAACCAAGAACAAGGAAAGATTGCTAAACAAACAATAAATTAAAATTTGTTTGAATGTATAACATGATTAAACAGAATTTCTTAAAATGAGTACATACTATTTTGCAACCATCATTTGGGCATATAATTGCTAGTTTTCTAATATTAAATGGCAATTCATTCCAGGTTGTAAAAGTATTGTAAGGGAAGCGATTTCTGTAATGATTAGGCACATCATATGTTGGTACAATTTTGAAGCGTTTAGAAGATCGTATTAATGATGATATTGATGTATAGTTATTAACAAAGCTGAGTGGGTGGTTCTGATTTTTGAAGCCTCTAGCTATTTCAAGTAATCTATTGTAAATTATTAATAGGTGGGTTGTCATTATTTTTTGAATTTTTAAGAAATTTGTTATGGAGGTATATGGGCCTAGTTTATATAGTGTTCGAATGATGCGATTGAATGATATCTGAATACGTTTAAGACGGTATTTAGAAGTATCGGCTCAGGTGATGATTGCATACGTTAGTACTGAATTGACTTTGGAGTTGACAAATTCTTTCTTTTCTTTGTTAGTTAGGAGGTTTTCATACGTTTTGATAGATACACTAATCTATTTAGTTTGATAATAATCTTTTCGATATGTAAGAAGAAATTAAGTTGTGTATCAAAATAGACTTCTAAAGTTCTTATTGGCTTGTTGTGGATTGCTGAAGGGTTATTAAACGTTAAAACATTTGTTTTTAGTGGGTTAAGTTTTAAGGTATGTGTTTTTGACCAAGACTCGATTTGCTTCATATCATCTCGTATCTCTGTATAGAGGATGTGAGAGTCAAATTTATTATTTACATAAATTAAAAAATTGTCATCGACATATGTAAATAGCTTGGAATGTAGCTGTAGCTGGTGTATGGTATTTGCTACATGGAAATAAAGTAGAGAACTATTTGTAGATCCTTAGATGACTTCATTTAATGACGCAGTGGTGGTGTTATCATAATTAGCTATCTGAAAAAACGGTCGGATAAGAAGTTTTTTAAAAGTAAAAACATTCCTGGGGAAACTTCTAGTTCTTCACACTGTTGTAAAATTGAATTTCTTCTTAGTGTATCGTAGGCTTTACTTATGTCAGTTGCGAGCAATGTGACATAAAAGGATTTGGGTTATATTGATGTATAATATTCAAATAAATAGTTATTTTTTTCGAAGTACTCCATATGAATCGGTATGACAGACCTTTTCTGCCAACTGTCGAAGTTCTGTAAACAGTATTCGGTCTGCTATTTTAGATAAAAGCATAAATTGGCAATTGGTCTATAAGATAGATACGAGTCTTTAGGTCCGCCTTTATACTTTGGAATAGTGTGCGCTATTTTCCAATGTGCAGGGTATTTGTGCGTAGTGTTAATCATATTCATTAATCTAGTTATTACTTCCATGAAAGGAGGGCCAATCTTAGAAATGACTGTATAACTAAGTTTGTCGTTAGGAATAGATTTTTTATTAGTAATGGTGTTTAGAGTTTTAGTAAGTTGCTTGGAGGTAATTTTAATTTGAGATGTTGATAGTGCAACTGTTGGAACTGTGCAAAATGTTTCTATTGTGTTCGTATTCACAAGTTTCCAAATTTGAGTTTTCAATTTGTACCACGGGTGGCCCAAGGCGCAGCCGCCATTACATGAGTGTTGAAAAATTTAAATCCACTATCCACATCGCTGGAGACCATACACTTTGGCGATTAGCCGCCGCCATTGGATGAGTGTTGAGTCTCGTGGCGCCACCACCGGATTTGACCATGAACCCTCCTTGGAAACTTGTGAATAGCAAGGATCATTACACCATGTCAAATAATTTACATGTTCATTGGGATACAAGGTTGTGATGTTATTTATTGGTCTCAATATTTTCCATGTAAAGTTGTTATCACCTATTACCTTTTGTTTAGTTGAACGTATGGTGTGTTTATATTTGCGATTTAATTGTCTCAAATTTTGGGATTTTTCCTGAGTTGGGTTAATTATTATATCATGATATGCTTGATTAAGTTCATTACGAATATTGGTTAATTTCTGAGTCCACTATCGATTACGTTTCCTATTTAATGTATTGTTATTACGGTTTATCTTACCATTTGCTAACAAGATGGTTTCTAAATTTCTCATTATAATCTCTAAATATAAGTCAACACTTCCCTTTGATTTTTGCATCCAAGAATCTGAAATCTGTGTGACTGATTTAGCAACTTCATGCCAATTCACAAACCTATACCCACCATACGAACCACTTATAACTGTGGGAGGTTGATTGTTAGTTGAAAAATTAATATTGTATGCTAGTGTTACATGTATGATCAATTGATCCAAAGGGTAAAATGGATATATTTTAAGGTTATCAAAGTTTAAATTAGGAGTGGTGAATATTTGATCTATAGTAGAAGAGTTTGACACTGTCATTCTAGTTGGAATAAAAATGTTTGGATGGCATTGTAGTCCTGTTAGAGTGGAGATGAGTAATTCAGTTTTAAAGTTGTATTTCTCAAAAGGGGTGTTGAAATCTCCAGCAATTATCATATTTTTGTTTAAAGTAAATTCGTGTGTGATAACATCAATTAATCTATCCATTTCAATATAAAATGGTCGGTATATGAGCAGAATGTCAATGTCATCTGGTTTATCTGAGAAAATTGTGAAGTGGAGAATTTCCAAACCTCCAGTGTTGTATATTTTTACTTTGCGAGGATTTATAGATTTCAATCAAATGACAGCAACACCGCCTCCTCAGGATTGGCGATTTGCTGAACATTGATTCATAATAAGGTAATTGAGATTTAATTCGTTTTCTGGGTGATTTATCCATGTTTCTGTAATCAGAAAGATTGATGGTTTGTATGTTTCAATGATTTCTGTTAAAAGGTCATATTTGTTTAAAACAGATCGTGCATTAATATATATTAATTTAATTTGGTATTTGCATCCACTGACATTTGTTATCTTATTATTGTTGGAGGGTTTGATAGGTAGTCATATGTTAGAATTATTTATTGAACTGTTTGTATCTAACTCTTTGTCATTATGTTCATCTTCTTTGGAGCTAAGTACTGGGTAGTAGCCTTTAAAACGATCTATAGAGGAGCCAGTTGGCCAATAATGTGTCTCATTAGTTTTTACATTTAATGACAAATATTTACCGTGCTTTTGCACGGGTAACAATCTAGTGTTATAATATTCAACACAACGGGTGCTATCAGTAATTATAAACACCATAACGTTTTTTAGTCAGTGAAACTAGTATTCATCATATGTGAACTAAGTAATTTAATAAAACATAGAATCGAAGACCACTACAGTCAGGTGATAATTTTCATAAATAACAATTAAAAGCCACGTGAAAATTCATGCCATGTGAATCAAGTGAAGAAGCAAAAACGTCAAACGACTGTAGTCGTTTGACACTCTCATTGATCCGATACATCCAGGGTGTGATAAAAAATGAAATGTGCTAAAGAAATTCATTCAAATTGATTGGTACCGTACAGTACTTCATTCTGAAAACGTAAGAAAAATTCACATTCAAACGATACGTTGACAAAATGCCCAATTTTTTTCTTGACAATCATAGCTGCGCCATGGTCTGACGTGGTATCCTTCGGTCTTTGTTATTGCGAGACAATTGTGTTCTTTTAGAGCTGGTTTGACCCAATGATCATAGGTTATTTCTAATGTTTTGCCAGTCGTCCAAGTCCACGTGTCGGTGTTGGCAAGTCTTTCTATTCCTAACCACCATTCATTATGATCCATGGCATGGAATTTTAAGGCTTCTTCAGCTTTACCTTGGTCGTCTTTGGAATCGAAAGCGGCCAATCGCCATTCCCCACCTGGTACATGGGAGCATACATTTTTGGCTTCTGTGTAAGTCATGAGGCGTGACAGCAATACATAATCCTGTACCGGGCCTGTTTCGCAAATGCAATGAGCCATATAATCTTTATCATCGCACGGGAAGGTGCGCCATTTTCCTATGGGGTAAGTATTGGAATCCAAGGCGTTCACTACGCCGCACGAATAAGGTTGCTCTTTATTTGGATTTTGCCAGTTATTGAAATCATTGGGAGATGTGCCATCTAGCCAGGAGAAACGCTTATCTGGGGTTATCGCATGCAACCCGATCCACGCTGTTTGGGTTTTGATTTTCTCTGCTCTTTTGAGTAAGAACTCATCAAGCCATTTTTGACTGTCTGTATCACGTATAATGATCAATTGTCCTCCTGAGTAACTTTCGGCGCAATAACTGTGTGCTCCATAAAAGTTAAAATTTGAATATCTTATGTAAACTTTATAGCCCACAGACGCTGTTGTTGTTTCCAGAAGTTGTTGAGGAGTTTGCGTTGTAACCATTGTGGTTGACTCTGCTGCGTCGGTTGTTGTTTCAGTTGCAGTTATTGCATGTGTTGTCGATGTCGATGTCGATGGACTGGAAAATAAAGTTTCAGTTGTGGTGGTTGTTTTTGTTGTAGTTAGCGGCATATGGTTCGCGGAATTGGACGATTGGGCGCGGGCATTTTGGCGCCAGACGTTTGGGCGCGGGCATTTTGGCGCCAGACGTTTGGGCGCAAGGTATTTTGGCGCCGAAGATGAAAAATTGAAAACATTTAATGTACAATTAATGTAATTAATTAGAATTTACAACGTTAAAAACTGGTTAAACTGTAATGTTATTTTATATATTTAAAAAACCAAATGTCAAACAAATCTACTTTTTTTCTTCAATAAAAAATGCTTTTAATTTATTTCCAATTTATCAATTATTTACTGAACGTTTAATTTAGATGTCATGTAGTGGTATTCGAAAACAAAACTTATATTTTAGTAAACCAAGACATTAGTCACATCTGGCAGACCGCTAGTTATTCACCACAGCAATTTTATTTAGGAAAAAAATGGTCGATTGATTCATCATCATTCAAAAGTGAAACTCAAAAGTTGTAAATGTTACTTTATAACCAATTTCTGGCACCAACAACGCCCGGCGCCAAAATGGGTCTGGCGCCCAATCAGCTGCGCCAATTCGCCTGCACCAAAACAGCGGTGTCAAAAAGTACCTTACCCTACGCTTTCAGTTGTCGTTTCTGTTAAAGGTGTGGGTGTGAGGCTTGAAGTTGTTGATTCAGTGGTAGAAGTTGTTGATTCAGTGGTAGAAGTTGTTGATTCAGTGCTAAAAGTCGGTGTTACGGTTGAAGTCGTCATTTTCATTGTAGTTGGATTTGTTGTGGTCATAGTGACTGTCTTTGGTTCTGCAAAAAATCATAGTGTAGGCCTATTGAATCTTGTAGGAAACAAATTTAGTGTGATATTACAAGGTTCTCGCTGGATTACATGCTCTTTAATTACGACGCGGGAAAATATTTTGTGATGTTAGAATGGATTTACGACAAAAGTAGCCAAAATTTGAATATGCCCAAGTAGCAAAATATGCACTTTGCAGTATATAGTAATCAAAATATACCCACTGCCATTGGTAGACTAAAACTTGTATTCCAGCATAAAGATAAAATACAAGCTGCTAGAATTAAAGGCAAGTTTCACAAATTGTTAAATTTTAAACAATGCGTCATAGGTATTCAAGTCATATTTAGAAAGTTGTATAAGCATTATATTAGCATTTGACGTATTTATAAGGAAAAGGATACGTGAGACACCTTGTATAATTCGTTAACTTACCAGGTGACTTAAGAGACTGTTAGCATGAAAAAAAAAGAAGTTCAGCAGCATTAATTTGTGATTTCAAATTAACGTTATAATAAGTATTAACTATGTTTCAAAACAGTATAGTATAACATGTTGTGTTGATTTTTGTTTATGTGTACGAAATTTGGTATTAGTATTCAAACAAATACGTTAAAAATAGTTTTCAAGAATACTCTTTATATACTGGCATATAGATATAGTGTCCACCATATTGGTTTTCAGTTAACAGCATATAGGCAGTGACACTCGTGAGACTAAGATGGATCCATTGACACATCATTCATCAAAATCCATTCAGTCGTCTTGGGTTTGTATGTAGAAAGTCACACAACTCACAAGTAAAGCTAATATAAAGATTATAAAAATCAAAGGTGGAGCAGCAGTTATTGAGCAGCAGGTTTATCCGCGGATAACGTCATAAATGTGAAACATGGTGAGATTGGACGATTTGAAATACAATAACGCAACATGAAATGATTTGTAAAATTAGTATGAATTGGTGTTTTACCTATGTATTATTAGTTTCGGAGATATATCGTTAATCGGAACCTAACTTTAAGTTATCAATATTGAATCTTATAAACATTTCGGTAGCAAACATAGTTTTACATGTACAGTATAACAACCTAGTAAATTACGTCATTCTCTTAGTTGATTTTTCATACACGCGGGCATAAGAAAATGGACCATTTTTATACACTTGAACTTTTATCAATCGAGCTTTTGTTGGTGAAATGTAGGCCTTTGCGTTACCGGTAAAGTGTAGAATCCAGAAATTCTACAGAATGCTTGGATTCTGTGGAAGGATTCTTATCTGGCATTCTACAGATGCTAAGTAAGATTTTTTAGGTTAAGTTTAAAATTATGTTTCAACTTAGGTTTTTTTAAAGAAAACTTTGTAAAATTACTAAAACTAATCTTTACTAGCCTGAATAGTTTATAACAGATGTCATTTCATACCTTGTCGAAAAGAGGATAGACATTCTATTATAGATTCTATATTTTGTACATCAACACTAGATATATTGCTACACGTTTAAGATTTGTTATACCGTTATCCGTATACTGTATAGCCTACTACCTACGCTACATACAGAATTTTTTGTGACTTACATAAAATTCGTGCTGTTGATCGTCACTCAAAGCGGGGAATTCTTGATCATACAGAATGCAGTGATTTGTTTCCTACATAAAAAATTGCGATAAGCGTCAAAATAATTCGAATAAAAACAGAATTACGGTTTAATAGAATTCTCACTCGATCAGCGAAACTGAACGACGAACAGTCTTCATTGTGCAAACACAAAAGTCCACACTGTAATTGATTCACGTCGCTCGTTTGATGTAATATTCCGCCGGATGAGATTCCATATCCGTATCGGTGAAATAGACGAGTTTTTATGGTTTGACCCAATGACATTCTGAGACACATGAAAATCATGAATTTGGTCAACATTCTGAATTTCAGAAATTTTATGCTCATTGCGATACTGAAAGAATACGACGTTCTGCTGTCGGTCACAGAACTTGATGAATGACATCAGTGAATGGTACCAAAGTTTGTTAAAAGTGGTCACTATAGTTTTAAGTTAATAATCGATTTGGCGTACTGGAAATTCTAATAGTACGGTATTTTGATGTTGATGGCTATGTGTCATGGTAATGAGACAATGAACTATTAATAGTGGTAGTGCTTCTTTGCAATTTATATAGTGCGTTGTGTGGTATGTAATTTAGAAATGTTGGGGGTGTTGTTTCTTGGTGTGATGTCTGTACAAAAATGTTTAGTCAATTGATATCAAAAGAATGTACGTGATATATACTGCATGAATTAATGATGTCAGTTCATACATCAGTAGTTAAGATACATTTATTGTACTATTGAATGCAATGTCTGTACTATATAGTGTTCAACAAAGGTTTTCATTGATTCTGCAGCTATGTCGTGCTGTTTGATGTTAGTTTCAATTATCATTTGAATAATTTTTACAATGCACAAGTAGTTCTAGGTGCTTATCAATGAAAATCAATATTTGTTTTTTTTTTCGATAATACAATCAAAGGACTTTGGGCAATATAATGATAAGCCACGTTTTAAAAATTGTCTAGGAGAGCCGTTTTTCTGTTCAGAAACTTCATAGAGTACCAAAGGCCTACTGGAGGATAACAATGTGAGTCTTCTGTCGTATTATGCTGTCATTTTCTGAAAAAATTCAGAAAATTGTAAAGTAACTACCTAGAAACAGTTCTGAAGAAAAGTTTAATATAAAATGTCATTTTTGGAAAAAGGGTAGTTATTCATTATATTGTATTAGTGGAATCATCTTTTAGGATAACCCAATTTGTAACATCACTTTTTAGTGATGCTCTTCTTCCCCCTTCTTCTTCTGAAGATGGCTACCACTAGCTAGCGCACCTTGTAAAGCTACCCGAATAAACCCTTGTTATGTTATGTTTCATCAAATCACTCGTGCACTATCATATCGCCCGACGTTCTTCAATTTTGTAGTAGGCCTATTGTAATTAATATATAATTTAATTATTCCTTTGTTTTATCTACCTTTATTTATTACTCATCTTTATTAACTTTACTTGTGATGAGCATCGTTGAGCCACTTTTTCGGTTGATTCTACTCACCCTGCCTAGAGAGTTGAAATTTGACAGAATTCCCCCGGTTAGCATGACAACGCAATCAAAAGTATTAAAATTCCAAGAATGTCCGACTGTCCCTTCTTGGTATCATGTCAACCTCGTTGAGCCACTATTTCGTTTGGTTCCACTTACCACAAAGAGTTGAAATTAGGAAATTTCTCTTGGTTTTCATGGCAACGTAATGCAAATTGCTTTTGGAAATTACTGAATCGATTTTGGATAATGTATCTACACTTATAAATATGACTCTTACTGTTGTTATGCGAGAGTTGCCATTGTTTGTTTGTTTGCCATTTATCAATAGTATAACAAACGGTTGTGCAAATGAATCGCGGCGAGGACAACACATATTTTCCTAACACTAAAAGCATAAAAATAAATACTGGATAAAAACACGTTTTTTTCTTCAAAATACTCATCTTTCAAAATCCAGTGGATGCGGTCAAAGGTAGAAAATAACCGCATCCATTGGATATTTCAACGATCTAGGAATGTTGATTATAACAGGATAGTTTTTTTTGCCCACTTCCACCCAGCAATCCCAAATTGGTAAAATATCCAAATGGCTGCAGTGAGCAGTGATATTTTATGTTTTAGTGCATTTTGAAAGGGAATATTTTTTAAAATAAAAACATGTTTTTTCCTAGTGTTTATTTTAAGTTTGAGCTGATGTATGAATTTTTTAGTTTGATGTGAATTTATGATTTTTATTATATGCTTTATTTATACAATTACTAGTAAATAGCCTGTCAAAAAATGGCGGAAAAGTTTTTTGCGTTCATTGTTTTATCCCATGTTGTTTCGCAACATTCGATAATGTGTAGCAATAATGAATCCTGCAACAATAACATGAACATATAACATGATAACAACATAACATGAACACCACTTTGAATCTGTTCATTTTCCTTCTATAAATATACAGTTAACAGGAAATTTTATACTCTTTAGCTTCACTTGTGAGTGAGTGAGTTGTGCGTTTCTACATATAAAAACAAAACTACTCTATGGATTCTGATGAATGAAGTGTCTATGGATTCGTCCAGTCTACCGAGTAACACTTGCTAATGGCGTCAATGAAAAACCAATATGGCGAACATTATATGCCAGAATATAAAGATTTGCTTTAAACACAAGACGACTCGGTAAATTTTAATGAATGAGATGTCTATGGATTCGTCTTAGTGTATCGAGTGTCACTGCCTGTACGCTGTTAATTAAAAACCAATATGACGGACGCTAGTATATAAAGATTATGCTTAAAAAAAGCATTTTTAATGTACTTGTTTTAATCTTAAATTTGAAGGTGCCAGAAGTTTTTGCCTTTTTCTCAAAAATACATTTTACGCTATTTTTTCGGCCAACTCCTCAATTGTATGTTTCACTTTTCAAAACTGTTCAATAATTTAATTGTAAGTTTTAGTAACATTCTTATGTTAAGCAGTCAAAATTAATAAAATAACACTACATAATGCCAAAGCAGTTTTAATTAAACTTGGTTACAAGTTTTTCTTGAAATAGTTTTAAAGCATCAAATTCATAGAGTGCATTCAATTTCGTGTAGGTTATTTTATTATGTATAAGTTAAAATTTACAGCCAAAAATCAACAATTGTAATTTTCACAGTCTACAACAAAATCTACAATTTGTTTTTTTTTTCACACAATATACAGAAATATGATTTTGAAAATGACATTTTTAAGCACAGTATTTTTGTTTTGAATCTCAAATGCCTAATTATTGTACTTTTTTGACAAATTCATGCAAATCTGCAGTAATAGTTTTTTAGTTTTAGACCATTACCATAAGAAACTTTTTCACTGATAAAATTATTTATAGATTTTTATTATATAAATTGTTGCAAAAATATTTAGAAAATATATTAATGTCTGGTAAGGCCATCTGTCACACGCAAGAATTGCGCAATTTTAGGTACGATGATTTAGAGCAATTTTTTTTGGGCAACTGTGACGTCAGCTTCGTTCCAACCAATGAAAACTGGTTGGCAAACGAATAAAAATTTGGATCACAACACCAAAATATAAAATAACTTAAAAACTTCACCGATATTATACCTAAAAATATGAATTTATGGAAAACAGAAAACGTCAGCGATTTGAAATCTGAACATCAGAAATATGGAAAGCAACATTGCAGTTTTTTTAACCAAATACATAGACTTTTCTAAGCTTAACAAACCACTAACAAGATTCAGAAAAGCAATAAATCCGCAATTCAACTAACTGCTTAACCAAAAACCGCATTCGGAATGTTAACCAGAATCGTGAAATTCGAAAATAGAAATACTAACGTCGACAGTTGTCAAAAAATTGCTCTGAACTGTCGTACCTAAAATGGCGCAATTTTTGCGTGTTTGAGCGGTGGCATTTAACTATTTAGAAAATATCGCGGCACTTTGCAACCATTGCACTATGGGAAGTATACCAACCCATTAAGTAGCATAATTGTGATATAACAGTGAAGAAGCAGAACTATTCAGCCATGCTATATGGCGACTGTAATCGCTCGTAATGCACAGTAGTACACTCTCAGTGATCCGATATATCTGTGTTAAAAAATTGAATGTGTTCAAAACGATTTCATTCAAACTAACTGATACATTAACACATTTTGAAAATGGGAGAGAAAAAAACGCAGCAAATGTTCAGCCGATACGTTGACAAAATGCCCAATGTTTATGCTTACACTCATGAGCTCGCCATGGTCTGATGGCATACCCGTCGGTTTGTTGTATTGCGAGGCAATTCTCTACATCTGTAGGTAGTCTAGCCCAATTAGAGTAGGTTGTTTCAACCGTTTTGTCAGTCGCCCAAGTCCACGTACCGTCGATTCTTTCTATTCCTAACCACCATTCGTGAGCATCCATGGCATGCATTCCTAAAGCTTTTTCAGCCTTTCGTTGGTCGTCAATGGTATCGAATGCAGCTAATCGCCAAGTTCCTCCTAGTACATTGGAACAGGCGTCATTAGCCTCGGAAAACGTCATGAGACGTGTAAGCAGTACATAATCTGGTACTGGGCCCGTTTCGCAAATGTATTGAGTCTTGTAGCTTTTATCATTGCATGGCGCACTGCGCCATTTCCCTATGGGGTGATTTTCCGATTCCAAAGCATTCAACACGACGCACGAATAAGATTCTTCGTTATGTTCCCAGTTACTATACTGATCATCGGGAGATGTTCCATCTAGCCAGTAGAAATAATCATCTGAGGTCATCGCATGCATTCCAATCCATGCATCGTCGGTTAACATTTTGGCTTCCCTGCTTAGTAAGAAATCATCGAAAGATGTCTGAGAGTGTGAAGTTTTGAACATTGCCAATGTTCCTCCTAAATAACGTTCAGCGCATTTACTGTGTGCGGTATAAAAGTCGACTTCTGCGTGTACTAAAGTACGTTTAACTTTTACAGGCGCTGTTGTTGTTGGTGCAAGTTCTTCAGGTGTTGTATCATCTACTACTGCAGTTGTATCCTCTTCCGGATCTTCTTGTTCCGTTGTGGTCGTCATCGCCGGTTCGGTTGTTGATTCAGTTGAGGTTATTGCTTCTGTTGTAGATGTCGGTGTTTCGGTTGAAGTTGTTATTTCTGCTGTACTAGAAATCAACGTTTCAGTTGTGGTGGTTATTTTTGTTGTAGTTGTAGGTATTTCGGTTGTAGTTGTCGTTTTTGTTGTAGATGTTGTGCTTGAAGTTGTTGCTTCAGTTGTAGATGTTGAGGTTGGAGTTGTTGATTCAGTTGTAGATGTAGAGGTTGGAGTTGCTGTTGTTTTTGTTGTAGATGTTGGTGTTACGGACGAGGTCGTCATTTTCATTGTAGTAGGGTTTGTCGTGATCTTCGATGTGGATGGGACTGTTCGGGTAGTAACAGTTGGTGGATCTATAAAATTCATAGTAAAATTGAGTCCTGAAAACAAATTTGTGTGATGTTACAGAATCTGGCTGGGTTACAGATTCTGCAATATGACATGAAAAAAAAAATTTTATGATGTTAAACAACTTTTGCGACAATAAGCAAGCAATTTTGAATATCTGTAAATTCAATTTAAATACTACTGCTATTTGTAGACGAAGTTTCATTTCGGAATATGAGCTGCTAAGTTTTAAAGACAAGTTATACTAGGTACGGAAAAATGTAAGCTTTGATATTGGATAGCGTTTGCTACCCGATTCATTTCATCGTTTTTGTTTTATAAGTAGTCTTTGAATTATGCGAGGGTAGTGTTCTCCGAAAACCTTGAAATTGACATTTATCAAAATAAAAAATAATCATCGAGAAATAATCAGTGAGAGCCATCACTTATATGCCATACTTGGCATAAAACAACATTATAGTAAACACCAAAAATTGCAGATGCCAAATCATTCGTTCATAAGGCCCATGAAAGAGGGGATGCAGAGAGTGTATTGTACCTGGGCTCATAGTCCACAAAGGGGCCAGCACGGCCCTTGAACCAAAGTATTAACTGTAAACTAGTAGTAAAAAATCATACTACAAAAATATCGACAAAGAAAAGACCCCTTTTCTTTGTTGATTTTTTCCAATTGTCGACTTTGTCGATTCCAAAAGAAACTTTGTACCTTCTGAAAAACTTTCTATCAGCGATTTTGTATCGTTCATTCGTGCATCACCTTTTATAGAATCGCATAAAAGCGAAACTTTTTCTCTTCCTTATAACGAGTATCGAGAGTATTGTTACTTCGAATAATAGCTAAATTATATATACAAAACTCGCATAAATCGAGGAATCTTTGTATTTTCATATTCCAGAGAACTTGCATTGTACGTAATTGATGTAATATAATATTTCGTTAACTTACCAGGTGACTTAAGAGACTGTTAGCATGAAAAAAAAATAATAAGTTTTTTATGATTTCAAATTGACGTAATAACTATTGGCAATGTTTCAAAACACTATACATAACAACATAATATAATTTGTGTTTTGTTTTTTTGATCTGTACGAAACTTCATATAAGCAAAATGATAGTAGCTCTAATAATAAGAGATGTTTGTGCTCTGTAATTAACACCTTGTTACATGATATAACACAAAATATCTTGTTACACTTATGATCTGATACATAAGCAACATCAATATAATTGAAGAGCTTATTTTCAAAACGTCTTATCTTAACTTTTAATCGTTTTTCGAGTTAAGAGGCTCTTATAAACTAACTATCTGTGCATTGCTGATTTCAAATATGTCATTTTCAAGACTCAAAAATTGTTATTTTATACTGAAAAGTAAGTTCAAAAACCATACAATGCAAACCATTTATATGCAAAGTCTATGGGCAAATGAATAAAAACACCGTTTCCTGAAAAATTGTATTTCATGGACTTAAGACGTTTTGGAAATAAGCTCTACGGTACAGTTTTTGTGACTTACATAAAATTCATGTTGTTGATCGATGGTCAAAGAGGGTGTTTCTTGGTCATACAGAATACACTGGCTTGTTTCCTATATCAAGAATTGAAATAAGCGTCAAGAAGTATTTTCGAATAGAAACAGAATCGCGTGAAAAAAACAGAATAGATTTCTCACTTGATTGGCGAAACTAAACGCCGAACATTCTTCATTGTGCAAACACAAAAAACCACACTGTAATTGGTCCACGTTGCTCTTTTGATGCAATATTCCATCGGATGCGATTCCATTACCGTATCGGTGAAACACACGAGTTTTCACGGTTTGTCCCAATAAAATTCTGAGACACATGAAGAAGATGAATTTGCGCATCATTTTGCAACTCCTACGCTTAGTAGGAATACGATACTCGAAGGAGTAATAAGTATATAATTTCGATGTTTAGCGCAGAACTTCACTCTCGTGATGAATGATGTTAATGTCACTATATGATTCGTTTCATTATTTAAATTAGTCATCGATTTGTGATTAGTGAAAAATATTTTTGCTGTTGCTGACTGTGTGTTATGGTAATGAGAAAGTTTCATTCATCGATAGTGACAGCGCATTGTAATTTGTATAGTGCATGTGTGATATGCAATTTAGAATTGTTGGGATACTGTACTGTTTCTTGATGTCAATACAAAACTGTTTAGTCGATGCATACTAAGAAGTTGCAGTCGATGTATGAATTAATGATGTAATTAGTAGTTATGATACGACATTTGCTTTTATGTCGAATCAAACATTTGTATCGAACAAAGATAAGAAGGAGTGTTCGTTTGAACAAAGATAACGTACTTTTGTTGACGCAATTGTTGCCAGAAGAACGCGTTTTTTATTGTGTTTTTGTCACGCTACGAAACTGTTTTTCCAATTGATTTTGTAACATGTAGATTAATCATGAGCAATTATTGTAGAATGCTGTACAGTATTATTCTTTTTTTATGATTTTCGATTTGATGTTAAACATGTTTGTGGCTGTGAAATGTATATCTCGTGTTATCAAAAGTCTGAAAATTTAAGATCGGAAATTGTTTTACAACGGTTAGGCCCGTAGCAAACTAAGCGATTTTGTCGCATGCGATTGATCGCCATGGGGGTGTTTCTATGTTTGTTTAATGGACAATCCAAAAATGAAGAAGATCTTGAATTCAAGATCTTCATTTTTGGAACTGGTCCTTAAAAAAGCATAGAAACACCCCTATGGCGATCAATCGCATGCGACAAAATCGCATAGTTTGCTACGAGCCTTAGGTTTACACATGAATATCAAATGATGCTGATGGATTTTAAACTACACTACGATATATAGTATTTCATAGACGATCATGGATAGTTTTCAAAGGTCATTGTCTGAGGTCAAGAATATTAAATTTGACAACCGAATTTTCTTAAACATTTGTAATCAATATATTGGTATATTAGTAATATATATAATATATTACTAGGGGGTTGGTGTCACCCAGAGCGGTAACTCATGGTGTCAACTCTTGATCAGCGGTTATCAATCAACTCCTCAATTGCATCCCACGTGATTTATTCACCGATTTACCACGAAGTTAATTTAGTAACCAGTTAGGCGTTCGTTTCTGTATAACACAGCGAATAGCTACAGGTTTGTGTTAGTTTCTCAACATCTAAATTTAAAATATTTTTTATTAAAATGTGTAGATCTCAGTAAGAAACGCACATTTACATGGTAAATACTGCAAATCAAAGCGAATTCTGTACAAATAGTTTAATTTCAAAATTTTTGATGAAATTGTGTAGATCTCAACGCGAAACGTACATTTACATGGTATATTCTAACACCGCAGCTAATAGGTGAAAACTAATTCGAATAAAAAGTAAATAAAAGTTCACAGAATAACAATTCTGTGAACTTTTGTAATATTTGTAAAATATTGATACAGTACATTTAAGCTGGGTTTATGAAAAAAAAATTTTGAACTAAAACTAACTAAAGGAATATTTTTATGAAAAATAATATATTTGTGCTAAGAATAACTGCACAAACATTTTATAGACATTTTGGTCTTGGTGTCACCCTCTCTGATGGTGTCATCCGATGTAGTTCATCCTCTGCATCTTTTAGTGACGCCACTGGGTGCATAACCACGGGTTATAAACTCTGCATATTGGTGTACCTTGGCTTTTCTGATATGCAGTAGTATAACTTAATTTTGTTTTATGTAGTTAAAGTACAAGATTCGTTCGATATATAAGGTCTGTCCCAAAATGATAGAGCCAGAGATAATGTCACCCAACAGTTGGGTCTAAATACAGTTTATCCTAATTGCTGTCAATAATAGTTTGTGATTGTGTTTTGAGCATCTTATATTATAGTCATTCACAATTTGGTCATCGGTTACATATTTTATTTAACATGTTGTGACACAACCATGATTTGGACTGTCCCAAAATGATAGAGCTTCCTAGACAATAACTTAATAACCAAAAACATGATTATGATTTCTAATTGATTATTTCCCAATAAATCTTCCTTGTTTAGAAATAACAAAAAACACACGCTTTGGCATAGATTTGATAAGTGTTTGGAGTTCCTGTGGTCTTATTTCGTCCCAAGCATCCGATATTGCTGTCATCAGTTGTTCCACGCTTGTGTACTGCTTCCCATCTTGGTACACCTTTCTTGCTAGGATGCCCCACATGTTCTCCATGGGATTTAAGTCGGGAGAACAGGCTGGCTAGTCCATAACACAAACCCCATTCGCCAAACACCACTCCCATGTTTGATGCTGCATTATGCACAGGAGCGTTGTCTTGCTGAAAAACGAAGAAAATGAACCGCCAATTTTCTCTGCACATGGCACCAAATACGTTTCTAGCAAAGTTTGGTATTCAGGTGCCTTCATGCGACCTGAAACAAAGGCCAAATCAGTTTTACCATTAGCAGCAAATTGACCCCAAACCATTTACACCTCCATTCCCTTGCTGTGTCTTTGCAAAAATGCTTTCATCCTTTCTGATGTCATGCCAGTAATACTTCCAGCCGTCTGGACCATCCAGGTTGAATTTCTTCTCATCACTCCAAATTTCATTGTTCCATTTTTCAACCCAAGACATGTGATATTGGGCCCATTCTAGTCAATTGAGTTTATGTCGTGTATTCAGTGGTGGAGTAGTTTTCATTTTCTTGGAAATCAGAATCCCAGATGACTGCACATATCGAAAAACAGCTGATTTTGAGGTGTTAACAACAGGATCTGCTGCAATTTGTTTAATGCTGGTAGTTGAATTGCTTAAATTCCTTTGTATATGTCTTTTTTGGCGTCTGGTTAACGTTGATGGTCGACTTGTTGACTTCTTTTGTCTACAAGTCCCATCAGAATTGATAAAATTCGCTACAACGTGGTGAGAACAATTCAGTTGCCGTGCAATTTCTCTAATGGATAAGTTATTTCGTTGCATGGCAACAATTTGACCCTGCTCAAAGTTTGTTAGTGATCTTCCTCTTCCCATTATTGAACATCGCACAACAATGGCCACAATGGTAAATAAAATTACTTCTTTTCGACTAGTTAAGGATGGCTAATGTTGAATTTGCATATTAAAAGTTATTTGTTTATTGTTTATTTGTTTATTTCACAAACATTATATAGGTGACTCTATCATTTTGGGACAATCCAAATCAGGGTTGTGTCACAAGATGTTGAATAAAATATGTAACCAATGACCAAATTGTGGATGACTATAATATAAGATGCTCAAAACACAACCAAAAACTATTATTGACAGCAATTAGGATAAACTGTATTTAGACCCAACTGTTGGGTGAAATTATCTCTGGCTCTATCATTTTGGGACAGACCTTAGTATTTCAAAGCAGTTCTTTTATAATGATAAAAGTGAGTCACGTCTGTTGGATTTACATAAACTACAACAAATTACTGGTGAAGTAAGGTTAGGAGCCAATGAGAACCAATTTGTTAAATGGAAACCGTTTTTCTGCACTCTGTATATAAGAATAACCGTGACGCCAGCTTGAGATCTCGTTAATAACCTCATAGCGTGGCAGGCAGGCAGGCATTCGGTACAGTACCGTAATTCAATGTTGTGTGGTGATTAAATAAAAAAAAACTATTTAATTATATACGTGTAACAAAACTATCTTTCTCTACCCTGAAATTCATAATTGAAAAACAAGCAATATGAAGGGTTTTGTGTAGTAAACAAAATAAACTCCCCTTACCTTTCGCTGACAGGTAGCCACTCCCCACACAATAGCGTTTCACCTTTTCAAAACGGGGATTTTCTCAAGGCATCAATACACAAGGATACAAACAACACAGGAAATACAACAAGAAGAAAATCATCCGCTTCGTCGTATTCTTTGTGAAGATTCTGAGGAATTACTCGTTGATGAGATTGATGTTTAAAAATAACGTATTTATTTAGTAACGAGTGCAGAGTGAGATTTATAGTTTTTATACTACTACTATATTCAACTACTTCCATTATAAATCATTATTTAAATCTTAAAATTATTTGAGTAAAGTGAAATGATTAGAGTTCATAATAATTAACCCTAAATTAATAGAAATAAGGCCCTCTATTTATTATGATAATTACTTTACTTTATTTTTTATATTTTGAACACTTTTATTTGGCTTTGTAAATTATAAAGTTTTCCATGAAATGTGTTTGACTGTTACATTACAATACAATCACAAACGAAATTCGGCTATGATAACACAAAACGTTCATACTAGAATAACATCATATTTCAGTACATTATCATTTAAGTGACATAAATTGAAGTAAATTAGCTGTAACAGGACATGAAGAATTAAGTCTATTCCATGGGTATCTTTGAATAATCTTTTCAATTTTAACATATTGTTAACGCGAAATGATAAGCATCATTTTACCATAGGCGAAGTTAAAAAAACATTACAGCTAACACAGTAATAAACATTAAATTTAATGAGGATAACATGCTATATTAGATTGACTAAATGTCACGTTTACCAGCAGAAAGTAATTTAAGTTGTTTAGTAAAGTGATTTAACTAAACAGAATAATTACGCAATTTTGCAAATTCTGCATAAGCGGTAAACAACACAAACAACACATTGTTAGTCTTCAATTTTTTTGTAAGAGACCATTTCCGTTTCAGCAGTAGAGGTCATAGTGAATTCAGTGACAAAGTCGCTTTGTCCAACTTTCCACAAGTGGTAACGACGCGTGTTCGTAGTATTGACGTCTCTTCGCAAGACGACGTAAAAATCGTCTTTGTAATCCGAAATAGGGTGAATGACATCCGTGTCTTTAACAATAATGTCACTGGGTTGACATTCCATCGTCTTGCTCACGGGATTGTAAAAGTAGACGTTACCTTGGTAGAAACTGCAAAGGCGGTTTCGGTGAACGATTGTATTCTTAGAATTTATGTTAAATGGAAGTTGGCAGTAAATTTCGTTACTATTGTCGTTACAAATTTTAGTTTCAAGCTTCCAAATTTGAGTTTTAGGCTCCCGAATCGAATTTCGCCTAAAACCAAACACATAAACAGGCGTACTGATTCCAACGCACATAGTGACGACGAGTTTATCACTTACTGCATAAAGAACTCGTGCAGTACTCGGAAACATATCACACGTCATCTTCTTCCAGATATTATCATATTTCAAATCGCAGAGATATATGTTTACTGGTACTCTCATTTGGGCTGATGCATCTAAATTTTTTTTGTCTTTTTCTATTGCGATCATTGTTAAATTAACGACAGTGAAACTAGCCAGGAATCGTTCGGGGTGAAAAACATTTAGATAAACAACTTTGTTGGTATGACTATTGTATTTGAAACACGAGACTGTGAGTTTGGATTGACCATCACTTGGATCAATATGTCGCTCATTAGCATTCCAGTCAACGATGTAAATATCCTCATCGTAAGAGGCAAATATCGCATTGGAGCTGAACATAAAAGGAATGTTTACCTTGGTAATACTTGAACCTGTTGACGATTTCTGAAACGATGCATGAATACATTCGAAAGACTCAAACTGCAGAAGTTTTATGGAACGAATCAAATTTTCGACACTGGTTTTCGATTCCCAATCTTTTGGTGTTTCTTTTGTAATAGTATTTATCTCATTTGGAAGTTTTAACATGATGGATTGTGCCACTTCTTTCTTGGACTGCAGCAGATTTTGGAAGGTCAAAGTTAAAACAAACTCTTTGTAAAAGTCCATCTTTTGAGCAAAGGACAAAAAGGCAATTACATTTTCAATGAAAATTTGTTCATTGCATTCGATCCATTTGGTGACATGACCCATCAAAGTTTTTACTGACATGGCGTTGTTAACAATCGTTAGTTGAACGAGCATTCGAAAAACATCGTATTCGTAGGAAACGTATAGCTGATTTTTTAATATCACAGCATGGTGGGTGGAAATAAAACGGCTCAACACGTTAGCTGCAGAAAGATGTTCATATCGGTTCAAATAGAAAATGGCTGGAAAGTCATGAGCAGTGGCGAGTGCTTGAATCTCTAAACAGCAAATTTCGAAAAGAGACTGGATTTCAAGAAAATGAGCCGTGGACAACAGACGAACCAGGTCTTCGATGTTGAGCTCCAAAGTATAGGTAGAACCGGAAGAGTAAATGAAATCCAAAATGTGTTCCATGACGTTACCGTCGATTTCCAAATTGACTTCTGGATTTTGCACTTCCGGAAAGGTACTTTTGAAGAAAGTGGTGAAATAAGGACTAGCAGCCATGAGAATCAGTTTGTGAGCCGGAAATTTCATTTCGCCACAAACGATAATGACGTCAGTGTTTTCAGAACGAAGTCTCATGTTATGGAGTTGTTCTATCAGATGTCTGTTCATGGTTGATGAGTAGGAGCTTTTGCAACTGTAATAGAAGATGGAAACATTTCTGAGCAAACCCATATCATATATCATTTTCGTCACCAGTCTGATTATTCAATTTATTATGATATGTAATATACTGTGCCATAAAATTTATAATATTTAATATATATCAACCATATCGATATGAAATATATCTATTTATTTATTTATTCATTTATTTATTTATCGGAATGCACCCAAACAAAATAAAAATAAACAATACATTAAAACGACTCAAAATAAAAATGATTAGCAAGTAATACAGTATAAAAATTGATTGATACAACTAATGGGACAGGAAAGGCGAATTAGTATTGATGATCCATATAGTGAGTGTTCAGTAATTTTTTTGATTAAAGTGGATGCAGCTGTTTGTGCATTTATGTTCGAACAGATATCATATCTTTGTAAGGGTTCATGTTTTTAGTCTATTTATTCTTTCATTTCTCCCAGTTTTTTTTTTAATTCTACAGCACACCAGTATTTTTGTTTAGCTTATTGTGTATATTTATTTTTATTGTTTAATATGTTTCAATTTTATTTTTATTTTCTATTCATTTTTCATCAGGGTTGTTTGATTTAAATCAGCTTGATTTGAATCGGTGATTTAAATAAATTAATTTTTACCCGACTTCGCGGTTATGTTTTTCGGTCGTATGTAGGGAAGACCGGGGCACGTTGGAATATTTTTTAGTTTTTTCATTATAATTCTTGAACGAATATATCTTCAGCAATGAACCTAATTCGGTTCAATAGCTTCATATTTTGGCGACATTTCTTACAGAAATGATTTTTCTCTACCTACTCGTTTAATAGGTCTTTGGGGTTCAATCCTTTGAAATGTTACAACTTGCATCTGTCCAGGGGAACGTTGAAACACATGGGGATAAAGTGACACATGTTGTTTAATTGTGGCCTAGTGGTTAGGGTATCCACCTCCGGTACTCTAGTTGGTGAGTTCGTTCGCCTCCCATCCCACTCGTGCCGTGTGGGTTCAATTTAGGGTCTGACACCGCGGGGGCAGGTTTTCTCGGGGTACTCCCGTATCCTCCTGCTTCATAAAATTCTGTTCCATGTTTATCATCCTCATCTTATCGTTCTGTATTTCTGATTTAAATAAAGTCTGAGGGCCAAATGACATAGCTGTAAAAACCAGTTGGTGCCCTCGTTAAACCCCAAGTACCTACTTGTTGTTTAATTCACTCAATTCATATTTTAAACTTAGACTACTAAAAACAAAACAAATTAATCTATTTTCACCATTTTGAGAACATTTTAGGGATCTTAAATAAGCTGATGCAAATGCAAGCGCATCTTTGCACCTTGTGGTCAGCATACAAGCATGAACAAGCTTTGAAATGTCAGAACAATGATATTCAAAGAATAGTCACTTTTATTTTTGATATCAGTTTGAATAGTTTCCGCACATGTTTATGATTATTTTAATAAGTTAATCAAATAGAAAGAGAATGTTTAAAAAATAAATAGGACAAATTAGAATGTGTTTCAACGTGCCCCGTTGACAATGTTTCAACTTGCCCCATGTCACATTTTAAACTTCAACACATTGTTTAGCCTAATTAATAACGAATTAAATGCAGCTTGATACAGTGATTTATTATTCATTTCTTGTATGTTCGAAACATATCAACAATGACTATCACCAGCTGGAAGACAGAGTGTTTGATCAATCACTGTTTGGTATGGTGTAAATGAACTTTGTATTTTTGATGACAGACTACTAGGTTAGATTAGTCCGTTCGACTTGAGCGTTTATTGCAGGGCTAACCTAACCAGTGATCTGTCATAACCCAAAGTACATGTTTACCACAATAATCAAATCGTACCAAACAATGATCGATCAAACACTCCACCTACGGGCTTCGCCGCCATCGGTGGCTTTTGGCCAGATAACCGAAAAGTAAGCTTCCCTTTCTATTTGTCTAAAAAAGATGTAATTTTTTATAATCCAAAAGATAAAATAAGTCATACTGCAGTAGTATTACAAGTCGCCCAATATTAACTGTCGTTACCAACATTTATGCGTATTTAAGATATACAGTTGCAATGCGTATTGTTGCTATCATACATCGTGAAAGCTCACTTCAAACAAAAAGACTGCACAATTACCTGTACAGGTGGGTGCTTAATTTTAAAACTTTTTTTAGGATACCTTTTTCGCGTGGCCATTGCAATCAAACTATGAAAGCAATAGCATGAAACTATATACCATTAAAAAGATATCGAATTTAGCTTTCATGTGATAGTTTTAGATGTCGTCTAGCATAAGCGGTTCATTAGAAATTGTTATTTGAACATTTGTGACAGATTTTTTGTCCCACCCAGTATACCGTATTTATTGTGTTCTTAGTAAGTTACTGCCATATTGAAAAACATTATAACGATGATACAGTATATTACTGGTAGGCAGTAGCGGCTCGTGACTTTTATTCCTGAGGGTGCTGCTTCAGAAAATGTTTTAGTTAGAAATTCGTTTTAGTCTTTAGTGAGGTGGTATACTATAAGGCAGAGTTTCCCAAAGTGTCGGTTGGGACCCACTGGAGTGTCGACCCACAAAACACTTTAATTTACGTAACTCGATCGACAGTTACGTAGATTTTCGAAAGATCCTTCTTGATTTAATTGCTGCAGATTATGAATGTAGTGAAAACTTAACTTTAGATTGGGATTTATCAGACCACTTCCCTTTACTATGTTGTCTTAAAACGGAAAACATTACTAAAACTCCTTTTTTGTTTCAAAATATAAATTATCGTGAATTTTCTGACTATAATAAGCAAAACTTTGAAACAAAATTGTTAAATTTTTCTTGGGATTCCTTTTTTTTGCTAAATGATATTGATGAGTTAGCGGAATATTTCATAAATAATATTCAACAAATGTATGAGGTATGTTTTCCAAAAGAAACTTATTTAAAGAATTTAAATAATAAAAAAAAATTAACCCCACCATGGTACAATAAGGAAATACGAAAATTATTAATTAAAAAGAAAATGGCCTTGAAACAGAAAAGGTTAAACCTTAATTACGAAAATAATATGAAATACAAAATAGCACGAGCATGTGTGAAAAGAGAGATTTATAACGCCAAAGAAGTATTTTTTACAAAGTGTACCTTGGATACAAACTCGAAACAAACCTGGAAGAACTTAAGATATATGTTTGGTCTATCTGCTCGCCAACAGACTTCTAACATTGATAGCTTAGAATATCAGAATTTTACAAGCAAAAATGATGTAGAACATGCTAAGTTGTTAGCAGATTACTGTATTGATCAGTTTAAACCACATACTAGTACTAATCAATTTTATTTTGGTAAGCACAATCCAACATCTATGTTTTTAGAAGAATTTTCAGAAAATGAGTTAGTGGATACTGTAAAAAAATTAAAAAATAATAAGGCCAAAGATACCAATGATCTGTTAGCAAAAATCATAATTGAGAATATTACACTATTTGCAAACCCATTGCTCTATATATACAATAAAATAATTAAGAACCACAAATTCCCTAAAATTTTTAAACACGGTATAACTTTTTTTTTATATAAAAAGGGTATAACAAATAATCCAGATAATTATCGACCCATAACACTTCACTCCATTTTTTCTAAGATATTTGAATGCCTGTTACTGAAACAAATGATGAACTTTACACATAACCATAATCTGTTACATAATAATCAATACGCTTTTCAAGCTAAAAAAAGTACAGCAGACCTATTGGCAACTCTTACAGAACAACTATATCATAATATGGATTTTTCCAAGTATTCTCTTCTAATTTCTTTT
>JAQIWH010001957.1:0-27521 GCA_034695005.1 Cryptops parisi
TGGATTAATATTTATCTGCATGTAGGATGTGAGATTGTAGCTGGTTCTTAAAGTGAAGACATTTATTTTTACATTTGAAATGTTTACAGTTAATTGCAGTTTTTCTTATTGATAAAGGAAGTTCATTCCAGAGATGGAATGAGTTGGAATATAGTATAATTATACAAAGTGTCTCAAAGTTTGTGGAATAAATGTCGTAATTGACTGTGAATCTGTATTCATTCCAAGACTTTTGAAAATTAATATGTACAAAGTGAATCATACGAGACTTATTCATAGAATAGGGATAAAACATGTCATGTTCTCTAATTACATTTCAGAGTCTTAATTACATTTCGTCGTTTTTCTTCTTTCTAAATTGCATGAAGAACAAAATGTTTGGCCATCGGCAACAAAAATAAAACTAAAAAAAAGTATAATCTTAAAAAAATTTTATGTATAAAAAGTTTAAAAAAACAAAACAAAAAATTATGTAAATTTTTCATTTTTAATAAGGTAGTTTTGTCGGTTGTTTGTTTCTTGAGCCGTTAAAAATTTCCGCGTGAAATGTTTTAATTTGTAAAACATGATGAAAAGCGAGTAGAATTTGCCAATTAAAAAGTAACGGACGATCATCTCATTAAGGATACGCATCTTGTGCACAGATTTCTCCATTTTGTGTTGGTTTTTTTTTGGAAATCCTAATTTTTTTCTCATTTATTTACTACATGGAAGGACAGTAGATGTTCTCAGTTGTTCGTAATTTTAATCGAATTGTAACTTGGGAAAATTACATCATTACGAGGGCGTTAAGGGAACCTTAATCTATTCCAAGTTGTCTATATAAAGAAAAAAACCAAGATTTTTTAATCCGCGTTGAAGTGTAAAGTCGAATGGTGTTAATAAAATTGACCATGAAATTGGAATTTACATGTAATTTGCACTCAATAACTCTTAAATACAACTTTTCATTACGGATTAAGTAAGAAATTAGTAGAATCATGAACTACCTAGTTGAAGAGAAAAGTTGAAACAAATTTAACTTTATTTACTAAAAACTTGATTATCCGAAATTCCGGTTCATCCGAATTATGTGAACTATGTCATTTCACATAAAAAGCGATAAATTATACAAAAATTGTAGACATTAACGATAGCTTTGGACCCTTTATCAAGCAAGTGATAATAAGTTCATACTGTACATACATACATACTATTCACTAAATGTTCACGTTTTTCTTTATATTAGCTTCACTTTGAGTGAGTTTGTGAGCTGGAAATTCAACGTATACTGCCATCTACAGTCGTTTATGAGAGTACATAGTCTAATGAGACTGTATAGTTTAGTGTATCAAAAATGCATAAAACGAGAACCGCATAAGTCCAATGTAAACAAAAAATCGCATATACAGTATAAATAAATGAATCGAAAAATAAAAAATGTGTATTACTTAAAATTCGCATAAATCAAATATCGAATTACTCAACGAACGCATATATTTAAATTCGCATAAATGAAACGTGCAGAAATCAAAACTGAAATTACTCCAAACACGCATAAAATTGAATATTGAATTACTGGATGATTACATAAATTTTAATTCGCATTAATCGAAATTAGCATAAATCGAAACATTCAAAAATCAAAAATGAATACTTTTCATTATGGATGTGCATACAGTACAGTATTTCTATATATGACAGTATATAAGAGTATTCTTGAAAATCATTTTTAATGTATGTACTTGTGCAACGATTCTTATTTCAATGAGTACAGAATGTCCGAAATTATGCGAAATTATTTCGAGTTATGCGAAAATTACAATTCCACGCAAATTTCTCGTATGTCTTAAAAATCCCGTATAATCGTATGAAGTGCCAAACCATTCAACGTCACTTGTGCACCATCGCACAAAATTGAAATAATAGCGAAATTCACTCTCCTATAACGAGCATCTGAGAAGATTCTTTTCGTCGCATATTATCGAATCTACATTCACGAAACTTGTATGATTCGAAGATTTCTTGTGTATACAATGTAAAAAAACACGTCCAGTGTATACAAAAAAGCTTATCAGTGGTGAATCTGCAATTGACTTTATAGCTTGTTAACCATTATGACGACACACTATTAATAAAACTTGTACCAATGGGTTGAAAACGCCGTTTGGTGTAAAGTGAATTTTACGACGCATTGTGACACAACTTGTTTCCGACGTACCACTGTGGTACAACTCGGTTTACGACCTAATTTTATATGGGTTTTTTCGCCATAATAATATTTAGTAATCTTGTTGTTAATGATCCCATTGAAAGAGAGAGAGAGAGAGAGCTGGTTATTATTAGTAATTTCCCATTTTCATCCGCCGTATCATTAATCTTTCACAAAGTTGCATCCAGCGATAATTTTGCGTCAAAACAGGTTATAAAGACACTTGTTGAAAAACCCCAGAAACCGAACTCGTTTAACGATAATCACTCACGCAGAGTGCAATAATTATTGATTATATGAAGTGATGCGTAGACGTGGAAAAGAGGGATTATTGTAACTTGCAGACAAGTCGTCAAGACACGTGTTTTTTTTTTTTCGAGACTGTTCAAGGTCGAAGAAATCAAATGTCGTGTGAAAATTTCCATCTGAGGTTTGGCTTAAGTTGTTTTTTTTTTTTTTTGTTTTTTTGAATAAAAAGGAAATTTTTTTTTTCGTTTTCGATTAGCTTTTGTGCACAAGAGGAAAAAAAGTTCGATTAGGTTTTTCCGTTTCGATTTTCATTTTGTTCTTATCCACTAAAAGTCATCTGGATGGGTAATATGCTGAGCTAGAATGAAACGGTCCAATGTCAGATGTTCCTAAAGATATGGAAAGACAGAAGAGGGAAGAAAAAGAAGCAATTTTGTTGGGCTGTGCGTGTGAAGGTTCCATTATTGAGATTTCTAGGTCTCGTTTGGTTTTTGATTTCGTGGGGTTTTTTTCGTTTTCTTATTGGGGCTAAATAATTTTTTTTTGTTTTTTTTTTTTTGTTTTTTTTCTTCATTTTTTTTTAGTAATTGGTTTGCTGAAAAGTTATTACATGTATGTGGTGGAAATGAAGATTTTTTTTTTACTTAATAAGCGGAGTTATTACACGCGCGTAACATACGTTTTTCTTTCGCAAATTAGGAATTTAGGTTTATTAAAACGTCATGTTCCGTATGGAACAGCCTGAGAGAAAACGAGTTTCATTATACACGGTGATTTTTCGAATAATCTCCAACTCTTTATTTTTCTACGGTGCGTGAATATTCACCATATACGGTATATAAATGTACAGGTACTGTATATGTTACCAGTAATGTATAGAATGTCAAGCCTGGTTTAGGCAATGTAGGAAAGTATCACAATTACTTAATGCAAAAGTTTAGGCGTAGTAATTATATGGCGCCCATTTTAATTCACCATAATTAATAATTTATATTAACTTTACTTGAAAATGGTTAATTTTTTAAAAGCTATGATACCCGTACTCCCGTATGATGAGGAAATGAAAGCCTTGCTACTTAACCCCAATTTACACGTCAAACTTCTTCAATCAAATTCTATCGATTCCAACTATTTTGCTGACGTCATACATACATCCGGGCGCGTTTCAGTGCTTTTGTTGTGTTTCGTTGTTTGACCAAAATCACGAAAACGCGCCCGGACGTGTGTACGACACCTCAGAAAAACAGTTGGAATCGACGGAATTTAATTGAAAAAATTTGACGTGTTAAATCGGCTGTAGATTATTAAATAAGCATTAGAAAAACAAATAGCTTCCAAATGTAATGTTAGTCACCATGAAATCGCCCTTATGTACAGTACGTAGGTTTCTAAATATGTAAAGTATGTGTATATACTGTATATATAGGCTATCCATTCGGATGCTGCAATAAATAAATAAATAAATAAATAAATAAATAAATAAATAAATCTGAATGTTTGTTCAATTAATGCTTAGAGGTTTTTTGTAATATTTGTTATCTCTTTATTATAACATAAATTGTAGTTTCGATATACAATGCTAATCTATATCATGATCTATATCATCACGTCATTAAATTTTATCGCTGATATGACACTATGTAACCTATATGTACTGTATATGTTTTAAGTATATGTACTGTATATTATACGAGCATTTATTCACTCGCGCAAAGGCTCATGCAATCGCATAGTGCCGATTTGTTTCGCTCTAGTTTGTGGTAGGTTCTATACATAAAACATCGTTTTCAGTATTCAAACGGGTTCTATGACACTTGGTAGTTTGGAATAACAATGTACTGTATATATATATAGCAGCAATGTCCTCTTTATTTTATTCTTTCTCCCCCTCCGATTTTATTCTTTTGAAGAAAGTTTTTGGTAAGCTTAGAACTCTTTCCGTTTTATCTTTTAACAGGCGGTGTTCGTTTTTTCTTCTTCTTCTCTCGTTCTATTTTTTTAGTTCACAACACATTTGCTAATGACTCGCGTTTCAAATGAGACGGAAAGGACGTAGAAAGAGGGTTCGGTTCTCTGTCTACGAGAGTGTGTGTGTGTGTGTGTGTGTGTAGTGTGTGATGGAGTTTCATTTCACGCTTAGGATCTTGCATTGATTTGGCTCCAAAACCAATTGCGGCCACTGACCTCACTCGTTAAACGAGATAACCCTTTAAAGCTCGTCCATCTCGAGATTGCACACACACACACACACACACATACACTTTCTCCTCTAGCTTAAGAGAGTGCTAGCACCACCGCAGAATTTGGTTGAAAAGTTTGCTAATCATCCTGCTTGGTTAGTTGGTTGGAAAGGCGAAGGAGGGAGAGGAGAGTCGAGTTGAAAATGCTACGGAGGTCGCCAAGGTAGCACGCGCTATTAATTCCAAAATGCGCCAACCCAGTAAATTTTGTGGCGTTGGTCGACTTTGTAACTTGTCAACCTTGGTTTTGACACAGTTGGTTAGCTAGTACGAGATGTGAAAGTTTGCTGTCCACACCGTTTTACACTTAAACCCCTGTTTTCAACACTCGTTCGAAAACCACGGCACCGAAATTTTCAACACATGTCACCAGAAACTTGTTACATAAATTCAATTCATAGAACGATGATAGCAATCGAGTGTAAAAATGTCTGTGTACTTAATCCTCTATTATCTTCAATCTTTGCAGGATTTTTTTTCATCTCAATGTGACGTCCGACTATCGGAACTGATTATTTATGGGATACCCTATATATCGTTTTTCTACTATTATATATTAGCTTTATTTGTGAGTTTGTGAGTGAGTGAGCTGGAAATTAATTGTACACTGCCATCCACAGTCGTTTATGAGAATATATTGTATAGTCTAATGTACCAAAAACGCATAAAACGAGACCCACGTAAGTCCTTCGCATAAATTAAAAACCACATAAGTCCAATGTAAAAAAAAAGAAGATCGCATATATAAATAAATTAATCGACAACTGCAGAAATCAAAAATAAAATTAGTCAAAAAACGCATAAATTGAATATCGAATTATTGAAAGATTTTATATATTTTAATTTGCGTAATCGAATTTCGCATAAATCGAAACATGCAGAAATTAAAGATTGATTTGTTTATTTTTTTTTGCATTTTGTATGTACATACAGTATATCTGTATATATGACAGTGAGCTATATAACGAGTGTAAAATTTTTATATGCTTAAAAGCATTTTTAATGTAGGCTTACTTGTTATTTAAGTGATTTCTAAATTTTGAGTGGTAGAATGAGCTATGACATCGAGACAAAAAGGTAGTCTTGTGAAAATCATAATTTCAAATTAACTGTCAGTTCGTAGTGAAATGTGGTTGTTGTTGTTGTTGTTGTTATTTTTCTTTCATTGTTGTTAGTTTTGTGACATTCGCCGAGAAAGGATTTCTGATTTAATCAAGTCACGTTTGTGAAATGTTTACTTTCCATTCCAACGAAGATTTAAACGCGTTTCAAGGTGACCATGGGCGTGTCAAATGAACCGTGCAGTGCATCGTAATGTAGTCATCCTTCCTTATCCGCGGCTTTTAAATATACGCGGTTTCTAAATTTTATCTGCTTTAATTAGTAAATTTTTTTATTTATTGCAATTTAGGAATTTACTATTTAATAAAATGTTAAATAGAGCCTATTATTTGAAATCACCGTCAACGCCAGTCAATATATTACTTTAGTACTGCATAGATGGCGTTAATATCTTTACGGATAATATTTCTTTTTTAGATAATAAATAGTACGGTACTATCTGGTAGATACACAGTAGAGAAAATTACTTTATCACGAAAATAGCACTAAATAGCACTTCAAAAATAACGGGAAAGTTTTTTGTTTTTATTATGAAATTCATTGTTGTTTTTTCATGTTGCTTCGCAACATTCGATTAAGTGTAGCAGTAATGAATCTTACGACAATAACCAGTGATTCACACAACAACACACGACAACACAACAATGATTCACTTTGTTTGCAAGGTCGCCTTGGGATGGGGTATCGAAAGACATTATTTGAGTGTCATGTGATAGTTTGCCATGTCGTGCTTTGTCATATGACATCGATGTACTTTTTTAGCCAATGACATGCCGATCATAAACCGATAAGATTTTTATCATTTCATAAAGTAAGGATACATTGGATTAACACAAAATGATCTTTTAAAAGTTCAGAAATTGTTATAAACGCATGTACGAATATAAAGGCAAAGAATTTTTTGGTGTGACAATTCGAGCGATTTGTTGGCAACTGTGACGTAAACTTCTTGGTCAACCAATGAAAACTTGTTGGAACGAAGTTGACGTCACAATTTTTCACAAATGGCTTGAATTGCCACACCAAAGATTGCGTATATCAAGCGGCCTTTAACGAGCAAGGAAAACTTATGACGCAATTGAAGACCCACTGACACGCAATTTCAGGTGTGGCAGGTGGAGACATTTGTGACTCCTTGTAGACAAATGTGGAAATTTGTAAACAGTTTTTTGCCAATCATATTTTCATTAGTTGGAGAGCAGATGACGTTACAGTTGTTCATAAATTGCTCTATTTGTCACACCAAAAATTGTCGTGTATCAGGCGGCTTTAATAGTTTTTGCGTTTTTTATTTCCGTAACCCTTTGTTTTATTTATTTATTGTTCCAACACTTTTCGAAATGCGAATATAGATAAAAGAGTGATATTTTGTTTTAGTCTTTTTATAGCATCCATATGAGATAAGATTATCTAGTTTAGAAAAATGTGTTTCACAAAGTAAAGTCATGTCGGATAATTTTACTGTCGTTTAAAAATGCCATTAATACAATCGTTAGTGTGTTAAAACAATAATGGTTTGGAATTCGCGTCTGCGTTGAAAAATAAACTTTGGTGTCTTGTATAATTCGAACATTTTGCTTGTCACTTGCTTTCTTTTTAAAATAAACCTTTAACGAAAAATAAAAATCTTAGCATTAAAAGAACGTAAAGGAATTTTTTTTTCTTCAAAGTAGTACTTTTTTTTATCACTAGGAAAGACATTTTTTGTTCAATTTTTCTTTTTATGGAATTTTTTATATAGTAAGGGAAAGAATTAATTTCCGAGATTTTTATGTTTCATCGAGTTGTTGTTTTGAGTTTTTTTGGAGGAGGATGAAATAAAAAGGAGGATTATTGCGTCTGTTTTTGTTGTTTAACTATCGTAATGTCGGCAGTGAAACAAACCTCAATTATATTATTTTTTCTAATGTAATTTTTTGAGGGGGGGAGGACACTAGTAATACAAAAAAAGCTGACAGCAATTTAAATAAATGATTCACTATTTTTGTAAGTTGTGTAATCCTTTTATTAAAGCTATTTTTATGAACGTGGTTGTAGTCAAAAATGATCACATTTTCTTGAATTTAAGCTCTAATTCTCACGAAGAATAAATTTTTTTATCAAAGAAGATTATTTGTCACAACGAATTTTTAGACTTACTGCTAATTAGACTTTTGCAAACAATGTCAGTTTTACATCTGGTATAACTAGTCGAAAAAGTCGGTGTTTCGCAAAGGTGAACCTTGAGTGCACTTGTGTTCACTTATTCGCAATAAATGTGTCTTGTCAAGCCAATTGACAAGGTTTTCGATTTGCAAGTTCATAAGTGTACAGGGTATCACGTCAAAATATTGTAAATATTCCATTCTCAAGGAGTAAATTCAATACGAATAACAGGATTAAATTCCATGTGAAATGTGGAGTTTTAACTTAACTTTGAAATGTGTACAAAGATTGTTGATTTGATTGTTGAAAAGATTTTGTGGCACAAAAAATGTTGCGATACTAAAAAACGCGGTACAAAATGTTGCGGTAAAAAATGTCGTGGCCATACTGTTGTATTGCTGGAAAGCTTTGGAAAGCTGTAGCTACTTCGCTGTGTCATTCTTGTAAGCCTGGAAAAGCTGTAGCAGTGCGTTTTGTTATGCTGGAAAGCTTTTAAAAAAGCTGTGGCAACGCGCTATGTTGTGCTGGAAAGCTTGGAAAAGCTGTAGCTAGATCGCTGTGCTCAGCAGGAAAGCGTTACAAAGTTGTAGCTATGTGCTGTGTTATGCAGGAGAGCGATTTATTGGGTTAATTTCCGAATTGAATTTATGTGGTTTTCCATTTATGCGTTTTTTGGCCCATTGGACTATGCAGTATATTATCACAAACGTCTGTAGATGCCAGTGTACGTCAATTCCCATCTAACTCACCTACTCAAAAACTCGCAAAGTCACTCACAAGTGAAGCTAATATAAATAAAGCGTAAAGAAATAAGAATTACATCAGAAAAATATTTTAAATAAATATTGATTTCTACGTTATTTAACTCAATCCAACGTTGTTTGTCTTTGAAAAGTCGTGTTTTCGAAAAATGTTATCAAATTTTCAACAAACTTTTATATATTATTAAATTTTAAAACATCAAATTGAAAAATGTTTTAAAGGATATGTTATCTTGGGGCAATTATCCTTGGAAATTTGTTTCTTCTTTCGTGGTCGTTATGGCAGTTGACAGCGAAAGAAAACGCATTTTATCGACACTTTGATGTGTTTGGTGGCACAAGTTGGCAAAAAACGGAAAACATGGATAAATAAATAATAAAATAAAAATAAATATATATATAAATAAATAAATCACATCGTATGGAAACAGGAAAATGCTGCTTTGCGAACCAACTCGATAGCTAACTCGGTTTTGTCGAAATCCAAACGTTTGCGAAAGTGTCGCCCGATAAATATCCGTCGCAATTTTTCATACACATATATATATTTATGGACTGGCGTATATATATATAGCTTCCGTACATAAATTTACTACTCGTGTATCTTTTTTTTGTACTGCTTATTTTTTTTAGCATATTTTGTACTTAATATTTTCTTCATCCGGGATTTTTGCCACTATTTTTTTTTATAGATTTTATAGAGTGTTAAATCGTGTTTTTATTTTTTATACAGTATATACTATTATTTGTTATCGGATTATTTTGTTTTACTGTGAATTTTTATTAGTTATATTTTCACAGAAATTCGTTACTGATAACAATATGGTGATGTAAAATTAAAGTCGTGAAAACCAAAGCAATTAAAATTAATATGCATACGACCGTATAATTTTATTTTGTATTAATATGTACTGGATTCATATAGCAGTGCGTTTATGAAAAACGAATACTTGTGATTATGTTTTAGATTATCTCAATTTATAAATATTTTATCGATACATTTCATAAAACAAAAACGGTTCTAACACCTGTCATGTACAATTTTTGTTCAATGAATAATTTTCATAAAATCAATATCAAGCACACTATCGCAGAATTTTGACCACCCCACCCGTTACATTGACACGTATTACTAGTTATCTCATTTTTTAACGCTTTATATTAGCTTCACTTGTGAGTGACTTTGTGAATGAGTGAGCTGGGAAGTGAACGTATATTGGCGTTTAAAGACATTTGTACTAAAATAGTGTACAGTCCAATGGACCAAAACATCGCATAAAAGTGAGAACTACATAAATCGGAAACCACATAAGTCTAATGTAGCAAAATTCGCACAAATCGAATAAATAATTGCAGAAAGCGAAAATGTAATTACTCAAAACTCGCATAAAAATTGTATTTCGAATAATTCAAAGATCGCATAAAACGAAACTATATATATAAAGCCTATTCTTAATTTTTAATGTACCTGTCTAATCAATAAATTTCATAAAGCATAAACTGTTCTAAAGTTTATTTTCTACGCTTTTGTTGTATAAGAACAATTCCACGGAAATGTCAATTTGAAATGCCTTTTTCAAAAGTAAACAAATTCGATGCTGTTATATATCAAATTGTATTAACTAATTCATTAAAGTGAATTGTAAGATTTTTGGTTGCATCATGTTTTAAGTTTAATATTATATCTTACATAATGTTGTTTTATTTTTATTTTGCCACAGGGTTGCACTTTATGTCTGGCTGAATCAAACGGCATTGAAACTGCAAGACTTCCTATTGAAGAACATTTGCAGAAGCACACGCAAGGCACCTTCTCCAAGATCCTCGCAGTCAATCAAGGTAACTTGTCAATGTCATCATTGATTGTTCTCTTCTTTTTTTTTTTATAATTTACTTTTTATAGTTTTGTTTTTTTGACATTGATTTCTGTTTTTTTTTCTTTTGTGTTTCCTTGGTGAAATTTGTCTCTTTGAATCCATACGTTTCTAAAAAAAACAAAGAAAAACGCGATTTTGTTTACAGCAAAAAGTAGATGTCATGTTTACGTGACACCCCGTATATATTACCTCGTATATAGAAATTTATACGAGTACCGTATATATTTATTTTATTTTATTTTCTAAAAAACAATCCAAGGAATCGAAAGAAGAGTAACTATTGTTTTCCGAATAATGTTTATAATAATAATAATAATCACCAAGATCTGTGAATGTGTGTATCATAAACTTTTTTGTAGCATATTTTTTTTTATTCATTTATTTATTTATTTATTAATTTATTTTTATTTTTATTTAATTTCGTGTATGTCCCAAAGGATAAATATCATCGCAACCTGCAAAAAAGGAGTATAATTAATTAACACTTGTTACAAAACAATACTGTCACTAGATGGAGTTGGTTGTAAACGTAAAAAGTGCAAATATGTTAATTTTGTAGTTTTGAATTTAAAGTTTGTATCACTAACTCAGAACCTCTGTCTCATTTACTCATGCTACAGCACGGGTTCACTCATTAATAGTAGTGTACAATATAACTAGATAGTAAATAATTTTATGTTCACGTTGTATTTTTGTTTGTACACGTTGTGCTTGTACATACGTAGTTGCGTGGTGGTCGTATTGAAGCATATCAAACTTAATATTTATTACACATACGTGTACTACTAATATACGTACACACCTGCTATTGAAATGTCGGTTAATGAAAACTAAGTTATTTTAATTAAATATGAAACTAATATTAAAATTGCACTGTACCGGGTGGTCCAAATGTCAATACCTATTGCCATTCCAAACGTAGTTAAACTTGTTCTAACTTAAACTTTGCAATGGATAGTGACCTTTGGGCCACCCTGTATTAGAAATGGGACTATAAAATAGTGAGGTAAATGACGCACCGTCGTAATGTGGATGACAAAAAATTTACATAAATGTGCATTTGATGACTTAAAAAAATGTTTAGATTTCATGAATATATATACTAGTTCATATTTTTATTATACAGAATTATGTATTTTATTTTATATTATATTTTAAGTTATTTGTAACAAAGATCATTTTATCCGGTTATGCAATCATTGCAATAGCTATAATCCGATTTTGGAAACGCTTTGCATAATTTGACTTATGGGCTGTTTTTATATTTGTTCAGTGAAAATGCAATTTATTTCTATTTTTTATATTATTTGTTTTATTTCTTATTTGATTAATATTAATAATCGGCACAGATGAAAGATTCCAGAAAACGGAAATAAACAGAGACTCGTCTTATCTGAGAAAGTTAATTACGAATGACTTTTGAAAAGCATTTTAAGTGTTGTCAAGCAACGAAATTAAACTCCAGAAACATTTCTTTATTAATTTGGAATTTTCGTGAAATTTTATGCATGACTAGAAAAAAAAGTTATTATATACGCTTTATATTAGCTTCACTTTTGGTGACTTTGTGAGTGAGCCAGAGTGGACCAAAAAAAATCGCATAAATTGAGAACCGCATAAATTGCAAACCGCATGTATGTTCAATGTAACAAAAATCGTTCAAATCGAATCGAAAATTGCAGAAATCGAAAATAGAATTACTCAAAAATCGCACAAATCGAATATCGAATAACTCAATGGTCGTATAAATTTAAATTCGCATGTTTAAAGTATATTCTTAAAACACATTTTCAATTTACTTGTTTTTTATTAAACTGTATACATACGTATGTGAACTGATAATGAGTTCTGAGTTGATTACCTTTTATGCTGTATTGTAACCGATTAGGGTTTTTTGAAAATACAATACATGCAGTTAAAATAATACTTTTGAGCTATCGACCTAAATATTCAATCGATTCGATACTTTTATCGATTGAACTAATTTAACGTGTCTCTTGAGTATCGTGAATACGTTTGTCTCTTGAGTGTAATCTTATCAATGTTAATTTGAATTGGAACAAGCTGGGCTTCACCGAAAGACACGTATGTTTAGTTTGAAGCCATTTTGTGTTTATTCGTATTCACGGTCAATTATTTTTGGCTTGTTTTCATATCCAAGTTTATAGTGAAAGTTTATTTTAAAGTTTTTTTTTAAACACACGTGTGTAAATTGTAAATTATTTCAGTATTTTTTTTTAAGTAATTGAAAAGCTTATTTCCAAAACGACTTATCTCCATTTTAATCATTTTTGAGATAAGAGGCTCTGTCAACTATCTGTGCATCGTTGATTTTAAATATGTTATTTTAAAGATTCAAAACTTATTATTTCCTACTGAAAAACACTCAAAAACCACGTTTTATATGCAAAGTCTAAGGACGAATGAATACAAAAATTTGTTTTCTGAAAAATTGTGGTTTTTTTTCTTTGGATTTAAGACGTTTTGGAAAAAAACTCTTCAATTGTGAAAATTCTGCATCTTGAAAAATGGACATTGAAATTAAGAACATTTTATATTGAGTAGAAATATATGTTAACGATTGGCTGCTATTCTGTTAACCGAGAGGCCGCTAGTGGCGCTTGGGTAAAGGTTCCACTTTAGTTTAGATAAAACCAAAACATATTTTTTGATTATTCATAAAGCATCAAGTGTTATAACCTAAACTGGTATGAAGATCTATAGACACTAGTTTGGATTAGTTAAAAACAACAACATGTTTAACCACTAGCGTCACAAGCGTCATCTGGATTAAAAGAAAAGTATCATTAAGTTTTTAATATAAGATTTTTTATTATAATAAATGATATTATTTATATAAAAAATAATTTTAAATATGAATGGGGGGTTGTTTTTGTACAGTATGTTGTGTTATTTTATTTTACCTTCAAGTACTTCATAAATATTTAACATTTTCATTTTCTCCTCAAAACTCACGAATTTCTCATAACTATCATAACATGCATTTATTATCATTTTCCTAGGATTATCATGAAAAACAACACCATTTTGCATATTGAATTTTATAAAGTTATTTTAAAGAAAAGAACACGTTGAATAATTTATATTTTGTTTTAAAGATGAGATGAAAAATCTAGCAAAATGGAGACTTCTTGACAAAAATATAATTCTGCAAATTCTCAATGGATACAAAGAATGATGAAAAAAAAAGGAAAAATTTGAGAATTATTGCGGCATTTTTTCCTGTCTACATTGTAATTTAATATCCATTTTTACTACTTGTTTGAGAGTGGTCGTAAATCTTCTACCTTTATGGTGTTTGATTATGGTCACAACGTGGTTGGATTGCAACATTTGCACTATGATTTATTACCTTTATTTCCGTTTTTGGAGACCTTTTTATAAACTTTTCATTTTCTCAGCTTTAATATATTTTTTCAAAAAATTGTATATAAGAAAATTTTAAAAATTTTGTTGTAAATTCAAGAATTCGTCTCTAGATGGCGTTCCCAGCTAGTTAATCAAATCAAAACTAATCAACACCAAATTTTTACGATGGTACATTTTACATGTTTGGAACAATATTCTTATAATTTTTTATTTGTATAAGAAAATTTTATAATTTTTATATAAGAAAAGTTCAAGAAATTGTTGCAAATTAAAGAATTCGCCACTAGATGGCATTCCAATCTAGTTCATCAAATCAAAACCTGTCAACATAAAATTTTACTATGGCATAATTTACATGTTTGGAACGACATTTTGTTCCAATTAATCGTAACGACTGTTATTTCAGATGTCAAATGTCTGTTAACGACACTTAAACAAATTCAGAGTAGGCTTATTTGAAATTGGTTCACGGACCTGGTACGATGTTTCTTAGGGTTTTGCATGGGTTAAAGCTGACATTCGCATATTACACCAGGACAAAGGCAAAAAAAATTTAACAAATGTCAGAAATAGGGTATATTTTCTTGTTAACTCGAGTAATAATAAAAACAAACCAACGATATACCCCACTGTGTTTTGTAATACTCATTTTCGCGCCCAGATCCATTCTCATAGGGCTTTGTGGGTCGTAAAAGCTTTCATGGCGTTCTTTTGTTGTAACAACCCCCTCCCACTCGTAATGCAATGGATTTATGGAAGGATAAAGTTTCAGCTTTGTTTTCCACGTTTACACTACACAAGCTTCTTTGCTGCTATAAACCTCTATTCAGTTTTTCATTGTGCACTGTACCTACAAAAGGCACCTATTATATTACTGCACTTTGACTATAGAAGCACAAAAGTTTCTACCTTCTTGTTTTGTCGTCAGTTTTCAATAGTGATTCTACACTCCACGACAAAATGATAGAACCAACTTGATTTTTGCAAATGTTTTTTGACTCGGTAATCCAAAAGAATAAATTTCATTGCATAATAAAAGCTTTATATATTAAGTCAGAATATAAATCTAGCTTAAAACTATTCTTGCATATAACTTGTTTGTAGAAAAAAGTTCGAAATTCAAAAAGCAGTCAAAATCAGTGCGTCAAAATGATGGCATCACTATCGACAAATGGACCTTCGCATAACGCTAATATTGGAAACATGACTTTAGACACAAATCAATAATGTCTACTTTCATCTTGTTTAGTTTTAACTTCAAAATGCGATGAATCGATCATATAGGCGTTTGATTTTATTCTGCGACATTTCATTCCAACATTTGGTAATCCTTGAACTCTTCTACAGAGTCATATTGCCGACTATCAGTGTACACTTTTCGAGCACACGTTATTCAAAAGTATTCAATGATATTGATGTCAGAATACTTGGCTCTCCACTTCAAAACGCACTAATATTTGCACACCACTCGGTAGTTGATCTTGCACAGTGAATTCCTGCGTTTACTTGTTGAATTATCGATACTCGCCTAACCGAGTTACGTTAAGGTAACTGATTTTAAAAGATATCCTGATGCATTTGACTAACTATCGCACCCGAACAAACGACAATTTTAGTTGTTGTTTTCGATCCAATAGCAGCCTTCGTCATCATGACACTGTCGCCTCCCATCTGTCTCTTTGAAAAGATCTTCCCTTCCTTTCTCAAATCATGCCACTAGTGCCGCCAACTATCAGGTCTATCCAAATTGAACTTTTTCTCATCGCTAAAGTTAACATTGTCTCATTGCCTTGATCCAGCTCTTGTGGTCTTTTACAAACGTAAGTCGATCCGTGTTGTTACTTTTGAGTAGTGGCGGCTTTCGTTTTACAATATATGCTTCAGGCGCAACAACATGGGGTGACTTTTGAGAATTGTTGGCACTCCAAATTATTGTTTCACGATCTCTGACACTTATACGTTTGGTCGGCTGCGTTAAGTGTCAATTTGGTAGAAAATGAGCCACAGTTTGATTCGATCATTCAATTTCTCTTGCGATTGACCGGTGTGATGCACCTATTTTATGGAGAAATTCTAATATTTGGCCCCTTACTTGTTCTGTCAACTGTTTTCGTTCCACTGCAATTAGCTTAAAATTACGTGTTCATAGTGTTTATTAATAGAATAATTAACAATGTACCTCACATATCATGGTACCTGTAATACTTTTGATAGCATTAACTTGATCAGATTTTCCTGAGTCGAGAGTAATATGACAAGTGGTGCTATCATTTTGATGCATCTAAGGTTGTCAATGTTTGAAGATTTAAATATTAAGATATAACTAACTACATGTCCAAAATGGTCCAAACATATATGCTTATACAGTATACTTGTATACAAGTAAAGGGACTTTTATTTTGTGGTAAAAGTTTTGGATTTGCATGACTATGTCAGAAGTTATTTGCAAAAATAATGTTGGTTCTATCATTTTGTCGTGGAGTGTAGGTATTGTGTAGGATTTTATTTTATACAGACATGCACGTGTTCCATGCATGCAAATACTGTTTAAAATCACGTTGGTAAATTAACTTTTCACAACTTGTTTCATTTCAGAACTTTGCTTAATACACGATACGCGTTTGCAAATCCTTAAACTCACGTTGGTAACTTGAAGCGTCACGTGACTGGTTCTTATATTTGTTGCACTGTTTTTACATACATGATTCACGTGTTCGAATGTTGTTTAAACTCACATTGATATCTTTTTTGCTTACCATGGTTTAAACTTACATTGATAGCTTTTTACCACGTGAGTATTGTTTCAATCTTAATTTAAACGCGTGACTTTGTGTGTGACTGATGTTGGCAACGCTCCATTGTGAACGTGATCATTGTTTATAACTTGAGTTTACTGTTGAAACATCACATTTTGCACGTGACTCTTTGCATGACTATCTTGTGAGAGTGACTATTGTGAACGTGACCAGCGTTTTATGCGTTACAAACAGAATTACATAAACCTTTGTACGGTTCATAAAGCATTCACAATGGGTTTAATGTAATGCACGAATAAAAAAAAAAGAACGATCAAATCTTTTATTCAGGAAAACGTTTTTCCCCATCCGATTAATTTTAAAAGTCTCGGAACCATTTTAAACTTATAAAAGAAATATATCTAATAATGACGGTCTCCGTTACTGGACCGTAAAGTTCATTCATACTTCCGTAAATTCATTATTGAAGTTTGGAAGAATAGTAGTGGAACCTTTTTATTTTACTTTTTTTGGAAAAGGGGAAAATTGTTCGTCAGACAGGTTTCTTCCTTTAATGGTCATAAAAACACCGTTTGAGAACCACAAACTTTTGAGCTTTTGGAAATCGATTTCACTTTAAAACTCACGTTCCTGCCATTAAATTCTCCGCTCTTCGAACGTTGGTGCGGTGCCTTTTATACTATTTACATTCGTTTTCAAAAGACAGGGCCCAAAACCAAACCCCTCTTCTTTCTTCTTTGCCGTTCTGTATTTTTCTGGAACTCTTCCATTTTGGTCACTGGCCATCGAGAGAACTCGGCTCATTTCCTTTCAACTAATTCTACCGGACCATGTAGTTCAAAGGTCAACCGAGAATTAAATTTACCCACTCTCATCCATCTAATCATGTATGACAGCCCAACATGTTCCTACTTTAATAGTACTTTGGAGTTGTATTTTTATTTTTATTTTCACTCAATGTAGTAGTCTGGTTTTTATAACACGCCCTCTGTCTTTCAAAAAATGATATACATTTCATGTGAAACTTTTTCATTATGGGCAGTTGTAGGAAATAGTAAGTTTGCATTGATTAATAGTAATCTAAATTTTTCTGCTTTTTCTGTTATGTATGTAAGTTAGTTGACATAACGTGCAATTTGTTTTTTGTTTTTTTTTAAGACATTGTCATGTCATGTCAAAATGCATGCAATTCAAAATGACACTCGGTGTGACCACAATAATGAATCTATGGATTCGGAAAATTATGCTTCACGTAGTAGAAACAATAGATCAAAATAATTGACAGTTGAAAAGCGAAATAAAATATTACAACTATTGCTACAACGAGAGCTCCACGACCAACTTGAGCCTCAAATAAGGCAACATTCGCCATAATAATATAAAGGACGCTTACTTGTATCCATTATGTATAGCCAAGATGCACGTGATACAGCACAGCGATCTAGTTTACATCAACAAATATCTAAATACAACTTTTCAGTTCTGTCAAGTTGAAAAACTTGGCGAAAAGTTGAAAAACTCATAACAAGTATGTTTTAGAATACGCTTTATTTTCGATTCGATTTATGCGATTTTTGCTACATTGGACTTATGCGATTTTCGATTTACACCAGGCTCTTTAAGCATAATTTGAGACCCGAAAATGTGATTCCTATTATGAATCTTCGACATTCCTGAGTTTGCTTAGTGTGATGGATTCTCATATTCACGATCGCTTTACATTCGCGACACTTTGCTATTTTTTTTTTAGGGGAAATTCTTATATATTATAGTCGGAATGATGGTATAAATTACCGATATAGAATGTAGCCTATGTTTTTAAATTGAAGCAAATTTGTTTTAATTTTCGAATTTCGTGAAAAACCCGTTCACCCGGTTTTGCGTACAACCACACGGAAGTTTGTTCGATATACATAATTTTCATTTCTGTACATTGAACTTGGTTTGAATCGAAAAATATTTCTTCCGGGATGAACTAGTTTGTTGGAATTACTGCCCAGGAAGCCATTTCAACATTTTAATTAACATTTGGAACTACGGATCATACTCGTGTTCAATAGAAATGTTGGTAATAAAATTCAACAACCAATCAAAGCCCAAAATTTTATCAACGTGTACCTTTCAAGTGCTCGAGCTGATGCACTACACGGGTTATCTAAAGGTTATCGGATAGCTAAAGTATGGATAATAACGTCAGGTTTTGGTAAAATCTTGATTAGTTGATTACAATGCCATTAGCAAATTCGATTAATCATGAATTAGGTTGACAAATGACATTAAAGTGACTTCGTTACATACGTCCGTTTACGATTTCTTTTAGTAATTTTTTTTTCATATACTGATGGGAATTTTAACAAAAAACATCCAACCTTTTAGTCTCATAATAGCTTTTATAGTAATTTATTTACTTTATATTTCATTAATACGCAGTTGTTAATGCTGAATTATGCTAATGTGCGTCGCTGACAATAAAAGTGCTGCAAAAGTTGGCGATCGATAATTTTGTTCCGAATTTGCAGGTATATTAAAAGATTCCAAAACTGCTTACATTGCTAATTATTTAAATCCAAACACCAATAAATTTAATTTTTTTATTATTAACAATGGAGTTTGAAGTAAATTCAAACTCGAAATTCCCATTGAAATGAAGTTAACGTCGTTTTATAGGGGGGGGGTGTTTGTATTTAAAACCAACTTTTGTAAATTGACGAACAGCCTTTTAGTTTCTTGGTTTTAATAAAAATTTGTCGTTGGATTAATTTTTTATTCTGCATTTTATTAATGCACATCTTTTGGAATTGTTGTTGAATTACGCTCATAGTCGGCGCTAACAATAGAAGTGCTAGAAACATTTTTCAGTTTTTAATCAATTTTTGGCCGAAATTCCATGCATATTATAAGATTTTGAAGGTGTAATTACATAATGGGAATTGCTAATTAACTATGTATTGTACCGGCAATTGTTTGAATAGCACTTCAAACAAAATGTTTCAATGAAACGGGAGTTTGAAAATGGCAAATTATCATGAGATTTGTTCAAAAATCCGTATTGATAAATTTTTTTTAAATTAAAGTAGATACTTTTTTTTATGCAGTTTATACAAGTGTATGTTACCGGCGTTGTATAAAACCGAGGCATTCTATAGAATGGCTAACCCCTTTTGACAAAATATGAAATAAAACCTTGTATAAAACTGTTTAGGTTAGTTAACGTTAGTTAATCTCTGAAAAAATGTAGACCTAAATTTAGTTTGTAGGAACTAAAGTCAAAGGAAACAAAGTCAAAAACAAGACAAAAGAAAAAAAAGACGTCAAAAAAGACAAGGAAAAAAGTTAAAAAACGAAATAAAAGTAAATAAAAACAAGTAAATAATTATTTTTGACGTTTTTACTTTTGTTCTTTCGTCTTGTTTTTGACTTTGTTTTCTTTGACTTAATGTTTTACAATTCAAATTTAGGCCTAGCTGTAAACCTAACCTAAATTCTTGCTCAACGTAAAACTATTCCAATGCTGATTTCATACATTGACTATACCAAGCTTAACGTTCTATAGAATGCTTGGGTTCTATACATTTTCGATAACATGTACATACATTTTATTTTTATACATTAATAGCACTTTTTTTTTAAATCGATGTTAAATTGCACCAATAGATGTCGCTCATAATAGATGGGCTAGACAGACGCATTGTAGATTCAATCGATTTTCTCGAAATTTCATGCATATTAAAAGATTTTAAAATTGTTAATTACTTAATTAAAAATGTTAATTACTTAATTGAAATTGCTAATTAGTTTTGTATTATGTCGGAAATTGTTTGAATAACGTTTACACAAAAAAAATGTTTCGACGAGGATAGTCATGCAGCAAAGTATGACGAGATTTGTTACAAATCCGTATTGATGAGATTCGTTTAACTAAAAATGAATACTTTTTTTTCTATTATGTATATAAATGTAGAAGTCTGTTGATGAAGTAGAGCAGAATTAGACGTATGATGGTAAACAAGTTGGTTTTTAGAGGAGTTTGTCAACATCACAACTCGTGCGTAGGCGGCAAGTGGTCCATAAGCGAATTTTGTGAAACCAACTTCACAATAGGATCTTTGGAGCGTTAACGAACTCCATCAATAGTGTGTGTGTGCTACTTTTGCATCTTAAAAGGTACAGAAGAAGAAAAAAATTTAGATCATCATTATATTTTTTTTTATTTATTTATCATGCTGATAAAGTTCACACAAAGTGTTATTACCCTTCGTATCTCTATTTTAAAAATAAAAATCTAAAGCAAACTCAATGAGACGTTGTTGGAATTTTCTCCCAACTTGACGAGCATTCTAACTCTTGAGTTTTAGAAACAATGGAATTTCATGGATCATTTGAGGTGCTTGGAACCTCATTTTTATTTTTTTTTATTCACTTTGGAAAATGAGATTCGTAAATAACTTTTCACTTTTTATTTTGCTTCTTTTGCTGTATTGTGAAGTTTGCATCGTTGCACAATTCTGGTTTTACATTGTTTTGACTGGAGGTATTAAGAAGTTCAAAACTCGGTCTAACCTAGGATCACTATAAGTTTGCGTGGGATGTACCACTTTTTAAGTAGGTTGTTCGATCGACTTAATAAATTCAGAATGATGTGTGAATGATAGTGTAACGATGGGAGAACTTATTTACCATCACATAAAGTGCTGAAATTGTCTGACAGCATTCGAAGTATAGTGCAAAAGTGCTGGGCTTCACCCAAATACTGTACATTTGGGTGAAGCCCCATGCTGTGCCGTGAACCTAAGTGAGCTAACGCGAGTTGAAGGAAAAGTGAAACAGAAACAAGTACTGTACGCATTAAATATGCTTTTCAAGCATACCCTTCATTTATATAGACTACTATCGTAACAGATATTCTATGAATTTTTTTTTTTTTTGCATGTTTTGATTTATGCAAAATTTGATTTATGTGAATTAAAATTTATGAAATCTGAGTAATTTTCATATTCAATTTTATGCATGTTTTCAGTAATTCCATTTTTTGTTTTCTGCTAGTTGCGATTTATGCGAAATTTGATGTCTAGCATGTTTCGATTTATGCAAATTAAAATTTATGCCATCGTTGAGTAATTCGATATTTTTTTTTGTGAGTTTTGAGCAATTTCTATTTTGATTTTTTGCAATTTTCGATACACTTATTTATACAGTAACATAAGGAGCCCGAATTTCACCCAAGTGCCTAATTTCGCCCCCTTTTGTTTCTCAGTCCTACTGATTGATATATGGCTCCAACACGTCGGCTCGGAGAAAGTCAAACAGTGCTTAGTTGTGAAAGTTTGGTGGTCGAGAAACCTTCTATTCAGATTTTATGAAGATATTTTGTTTGCTTGATTAGATGAGTTCTTTGCAGGGTCATCAATAGTAGTCCTTTATGTCTAGTGAAAGAGTGATTTTTGTATTCTCTGCATGTTATGGGCTTTGGTACGGTGAATTTGAAATTAATTTTTTCGGGTACTAACAATTGATTATTCAGACGATTTGTTTTGGTTTCTAGATAACTGGATCGTTAACGAATGTAATGTCAAAACTTGGAGCTTTTTAGGTCATTTAATACGGTGTCGAGGTGAGAAAAAGTGACTTGTGGGCGAAATTTGTTATTTTTACCTTATATGCGATTTTTGTACATTGGATTCATGTGGTTTTTGATTTATGCGAAGAATTTATGCGGTTTTCGTTTTATGCGTTTTTGGTACATGGATTATACAATATATTCTAATTTTATTTTTTGGAATTGTACCTAACACATTCAAAAATAGCTTCCAGGTCATTTTTGAAAAATAAAATGTTACTTAAACACCCTTTCACACTAATCTCTTCAATTAATAATGTAGTTCTTATAATACAGACTGTCGCCAAAGTCAGTGTCATTTTATAACACTCACAGTACGTCCGTACCTTTACAAAATACATTCAAATATGTGACAATATCGACTTTTTTTGTTGGTTTTATTCTTGGTAGTTCTAACTTTCTTGTCACTTATTTTTTTTTTCTTGCATTGTATGATAAATTATATTACATGTGTTGTATATTGAATCGGATAACCAATAAGCCTCACCCACAGTTTTTTTTATTTATATATATATATATCATCAAGATTTTTCCCCCTCTAGGGAAATTGAGAACTTATAGGTAGTGGTAGTAATATCTACGCTAAAGAATTCTAGGCGTTTCAAACGCAAAAAGAAGAAATTGATTTATGAAACACCCTCAACGTCAAGATGATCTATCAGATGAAATATTCTCTACGAGTGGAGGGTGTTATTTTTATTTTTATTCTTCCCTCTCTTTTTTTATTTATCAAGTGGGAAATTGAATTGGGTTTTTTCTAGTGTGTATTCTGGGCATTTTTATTAAACTTTTTTTGTATACGAAAAATAACGTTTTTTTATTATAAAAAAAAATATACACGTATACAACAAATTACGTTTTTGCTTTGAAACCGAAATGGATGATTATGGTAATGATGGTAACCAGAAAGTTGGTGTCATGGTTCGGATGCTTTTCAGTAAGTAACGCCGACACTTTAAGAATGTAGCATCGTTTGTAGGTTTTGGTGCCAAACACTGGATCTACATTTTTGACGTTTAGTAGACAGTGGATATAGGCTATTGTGTGGAAATTTTTTTGTTATGACCACCCATTTTCTGGGTGTATGGAAGCAACTTTGGGGTTCCCAACGCCGACTAAAAAGGTCCTGATGTCGCTCATAAAAGGAGAACATTGGTCACCAGGGAAATAAAAAAAGGGTTCACCTCGATCGATCGATCTGAACTACTATTTTTTTCTTCTTGTTTTTTTGTTGGGGACCGATGGGGTCCATTGTGTCCTCTCATCCTCTGACCTTAGTTTTGTTAGGTTTTTTTTCCCATTCGCGCTCGGTTTTTCACAGCTATTGCTTTTGGAACCAACACATGACGCTTTCACACTAATTACATTGAGATTAATATACAATGTGTGAGAAGAGTTATAATGTTGTGTTTATCAGTATACAGTGTTATACTGCATGTACGAGTAGAATGGTTGTTGCATTATGTGTGTTGTTTATATCGAAATCGTTCTTTGAAATCAGTTTTAATGACAGTTTTGGTCACCTCGTATCTTAATACAGTATTCTGTGTTTAATTGACTGCTAGTATCTATTTTCTGTCATCTCGTCTGTAACCCAAGTGTGAAAATTTGATAATGGTCACGTGCAATATTTTGTTGCTACTTTAAATAATAGCCATGTGAAAACATCGCGTGTTTTAAATGATTGTCACGTGAGACATCGTTTTGTGGCTGATGGTTTTAAACAATACTCACGTTTAATATCACGTGCTGCTAATGGTTTCAAACAATGCTCACGTGCAATATCTTGTGCTGCCAATTTTTTTAAACAATGCTCACGTGCAATATCTCGTGCTGCTGATGGTCTTAAACAATGCTCACGTGCAATATCTTGTGCCGCTAGGTTTTAAACAATGATCACGTGAAAGATCGTGTGATTTTTTTAAATGATCGTCACTTGCAATGTAATGTGTTGCTAATGATTTGAAACAATGGTAATGTTCAGCATCACGTGTTGGTAATGGTTTTCATCAATGATCGATCACATAAAATAACAACGTGTGTTGCTAGTTTTATACAATGGTTACGAACAGACGTTTGTTTCATTTGTAGTTTCAGCTTATAAGAATTTTTTTTCACTGTTCAGTATTAGCAATATTACATGCAGAAAAAAAAATTTGGTTAAATGGCGAATTTTTATTGAAAAACGTTTATAGAAATTATGAAACTTTTAAACAGTTTCTAACAATTTTTAGAAACTATCCACATTAAAAGCTGATGGCAATCGATGATAAAGGGAAAGATGTACACTAATTTTGTGAAACTGTAATAACTAAGAACATTGCAATGATTATATATAAGTGCACCATTATGCTGACCAACATAATAATAATAATAATAATAATAATGCTCTGTGCTTTGAACGGAAACTAACAAAGGTGGTTAAGCCCAGACAGGAAATGGTGTCTTTGACATTTCGAGGGGAAAGTTTTAATATCCATTAGGTCGTGGCCGGGATTTCATTTCTGCCAACTTTTGCGAAGCATTATAAAGAGTTCGTCCTTGTGTGTGTGTGTGTGTGTCCAACTTGGACGAGGGATTTTGCCCTCAAGTTTTAGAAGATTGCCAATCTCGAAAGTCAAGAAGAAGAAAAAGGAATGTCGAAAAAGTCAAAGAGGAAAAGAAAAAAAAAACAGACAAATTCTCTGTGCATTTTTTTTCTTCTTCTTTTTCCTTTTCTTTACTCGGGTTTGTCACGTTAACGTTTTCCTAGTTTCACTAGTGTCACCCTAAAGCACCAACCGTTAGTTCGAATTTATTCAGCGGAAATGGCTGTCCAAAGTGGCCGGAAGTTAGGATCATGTGACAACGACTTGAGGGCGTAAAAAGAGAGACCTCACCTACATTGTGAGCTTAACACTAAGCACGCTTCTTACTAATTGCACTATGGTGGTGGGAGAGATAAGTGAAAGAAGAGGGTTTTCTTCAGTTTACTCTTTTTTTTTCGTCCCCTTCTCTCTCTCTCTTCCACTTTTTGTCGTTTATTTTTTTCCTCATGTGTCAAGCTTGAATTAATAAATGGTTATGTCTGTTGACTCGAGAAAAAATGTTAGATAACATTTTTTCATCATGATCATCTTAAGAAAAATTTGTTAGATTTATTTTTTCTTTTACTTTGTGCGTTTGTTTCTTTCTTTGTTGACAAACGTCATATATCATTCTGAAATAACTTTTATGATGGGGAAAAAAAACAAAAAGATAGCGTTAAACTTAATTAAGTTTGATTAATCGAAAAGTCCAACATTTAGCTTCTGCCATAGATTAGCGTTATTGATGGCTATACGATAGAAGCAATTAGACTCGACTTTAATCTACACCGGCAGCATTGAAACTGGTACATACCATACTGTGTTATTTATTATCCAATACGAGAAAACGTTTGTTATTATTGACAACTCTATATCTCGCGTAGTTTCGAAGTCAAAATGGCCGCCAATGTCTAGACATTCGTACACTTTTGGTATCCGTATACATTTGACTATCCGTGAATATACGAAATTAAAAATTATATTGTATACTCTATAATTCAAAATTATACTGTATACTCTTATAAGTTGTATGTACAGGGTGAACTATTGGTAGCATGAAAATCCTGATTGAATATATATCGGTCATGGGCTATCTAATGCAGTTGCCGTAGACTATGTATGTCATTTTCAGAGTCAAATAATTATTAACTTTTTTAATATCCATTTCACGTGTGATTTAGAAAGATGGAGGTATTTATGGAATCGTGCAAACCCCCAAAACATATTTAAAATCGACATGTAAAAACGGAAGTTATGGGTCAAACAAGTACGCATGACAGGAAAGCAAAGCAGGGGAGGCTGCAATAAACATGTGTTGATAACGCATTCATGATCCATTCGTCACGTACAAAATAAAAGTTGGCAAAGAAAAACTCTTGCTTTTATTTTAATATGCCACCCAAGTATTTTCCTTAATGTCTACAAAAGAGGCTACAAAGAACGAAATAGACGCTTTTTTTCGGTCCTAAAAGAAAGTAAAACATAAAAAAAAGAGACTTTTCAAACACTCATCAGAAGAACGTGGAAAAACTTTTATGGCCAAGATGGATAGGCTTAGCTCGTTTGAAGAATAAGAAATTGCCTTTTTTTCTGACTACCAAAGTCTTTTGGTATTCTACGGAAATTGCGCCAAAGACTTTTCTCTCTGAAGAAATCATCAGCTGACTTTGAGAAAAAGTCCTTTTCTCAACAACATTTTCTTTTTAGATTCGTCGTCATAAAATATTTTCCTTTTTTTTTAACTTGGTTGGAAGAGTACCTTAGATGATGGCATTTTGATGAATTTGGTGCGTTTTATGTGATGATGTGTTTGTGCCAGAAAGGATTTCTGCATTTGACAGATGGCCAGAAACGATTTGTATCGAATTGTATGCAATGTTTGCTTTAAAAATTAATTAGCAGGTGGAACGAATGATGATGGTTGTCTTTTGTTTGGGAGAAAATTTGTTCGATTATTAAGTTCCTAATTTTGGGGAATTATTAAAAATAATCAATTTTGTCTGTATACTTTATTTTTCTTTCTAACTTGAGCTAAAACGCGTCCATTGATTCGATAATTGAATCGTACATCTGCTGAAACAAAATTGCTTCATACTGATCGTTGTTTTCTTTAGACGAGTCGTAAAAACGTTTTAAGCGAATTTTATACTAATTTTGCGAATCGTTTATTTATTTAACCAGTGTTTAAAAACTGTTTGACGCAATTAAAGATTTATTTCGCATTTCTTCAATTAGATGTTTATATAGTGTTTGCAAAGCACAGTACGAAATAGTATGTGTTATATATGTACATAATACGTTGCTTTTGTTGGTAGGTCTAATGTTACGAAAGATCAAAGTATTGAGAATTTTAAAGGTTATGCCATTGTTTAAAGTTAATTTCTTGAATGTACTCACTCTTTTGTCCCTAGGGGACGTCAAATTTTAAATAAATAAATAAATAAATAAGCCAAATAAATTGCAAAAAAAAAATAATCTAATTTTTTTTAAGAAACTATGAGATAATGGACTGTTTATTTATTTAACATTGTAAAAGAAGAATTTTTAGAAGTCAACCGGAACTGACGGCAACGAAAATGATAATGATGCAGATTTTTTCTTGTTTT
>JAQIWH010001958.1:0-27518 GCA_034695005.1 Cryptops parisi
TAATTTGTCAACTTTTTCAGGACTTTTTTTATTTATAAACCTTCTCTGAGGCACGTTCTATCTATCGATACACTTGTCAGCGCCGTCGGTGTCTCGGTATTGGAGTTTTACGGGAACATTCATTTCTTCAACTCGTGCTTATATATATGTGATACTATTATTTTCAAGAAACATCTTTTTGAACTACTGTACCTGAATCTTTAAGATTCAACACACCTTAATCAAGTTAACTTCTTAAATAAAAATATATAAAATTGTTAAATATAAAATTATAAAACTCTTTTTTTGGCAAAACTTACTTTTCGGTCGAGTCGGGACGCAACTCTTCCCATGCTTTTAAATTTGACGCCAGTTCTTCATTTCTGGCTTTAAATTCATTCAGCTCCAGACACCGTTCCTGCGCACGTTTCAAAGCACTTTCAGCACTCAGCAACTGTTCTCGTAAAATTAGACTGTCATTACATTTTTCTCTGGAAAACAAAAATCAATTACAAAAAATTGATTAAATAAAATTAAATTATACAAAAGGTCAATCTTCCGAAATTCCAGTTACCATGTTGCACTTACTTTAAAATTCTGTGTTCTTCTCGAAGTTGTTCATTCTCTTTGGTAATTTTTTTGATCTCCATTAATTGCGAGTGCAGGAGCTTGTTCATAACGGGTTGTTCTTCTTGTGCTGACAATTTCGATTCCAATTCCTTTCCAACATAATATTTTGTAATTAAATATTAATTATCAATGCTTAAACTCGTAAAATAATTATACTAAAACCAACATCATATAAATTTTTTAATAAAAACTGTACTCAAAGGATAAACCACAAACATACTTTTATTTTGTTTGTAGCTTCCATGTAACGTTCTTTATGTTTTTCAAACGATTCAAGTTTCCGTAACGAATCTTGTGCCAACCTATATATGTATAAAAATGTAGCTTCCGTTTAATTCAGAATTCTCATTGCAAGTTTCAAAATGACAATTAGCATAGTAAATGAAAAAATAATCTTCAATATAATTTACTTGGTTTGATTCGTTAATTTTTCTTGAAGCAATTCGATTTCTTGTGAAGCTTCTAGAACAACATCATCGCACCTTTGAGGAAATGAAATATTTGCGTACATAACAAAAACAAAACTACGATCACAGAATTAGTGCTCATTAACACCACCATTTATTATGTACCATCATAATAATTATACAGGGTGTTGCTCAAAAGTCTAGTCAATTTTTAACAAATTTGAATACCTGCAGTGATTTTGAAACTATAGGCCTATACATTTATGTGACTCCCCCAGTGTTATCTCCAAAAGGAAGCACTTCTAGACCCATGTTTATATGGATTGTTTTGCTTCGTTTTGATGTGTAACAACTGTAATTGAAAATTCAACTAGACCCAATAGAATTACCCTGTATAGAATATGATAAATGGGCTCAATCATACTTACTCTAAATTTTTCGATTTCAAATCGGATATTACTTCCTCTAATCTACTTAATTCCTGCAACCAAATGTGAATTATTTATCATTTTCAATTTCAAGCTTAATTTAGCATGATATTAAGCATATCTCACATTTTTATGCACATCTTTCATTTCACGCATTTCATTCTGTAACTTGCGAATCTTTTCGTCGCAAGTGATTTTCGTCGAATTGACCATCTGTCTTGCGCATTTTAGTTTCTCGTATAACTCGACCTGTTGACCTTTCAAAGTCCGATTTTGTTTCTCCGTATCTTCATATTTTTCCTGACGTTTCTACAATCAGGTGAACACTTAAATTGTATATATGGGTATACTGAATTGACGTATATGGAAAATTTAAATTAAATGAATTACACACCCGTTGTTCGAGGACAGTTCGATCTTTCTCATCATCCAATTCAAGACGTGCTCTTTTCTTCTCCAATTCCAAAGAATTCACTTTCGACTCCAAACTGCATATTGTCTTTTTGGCCGACATCAAATCCACGACACCCAAGTCAAATGGAGAGTCTAGAAATTAGTAATGATGAAAACTCAGTTATTACTAAATTGTGAAAATCTTCAATTGAATTTCCTATCAGTCTTCATTAGGTTTTTCCACCACAGCAAAAAATTAGATCTACGGAATAATACAAAACTAAGCAATAATAGAAGTGAGAACTAATATCTAGCCTACCATATATCGTTGGCTTAGTTAGAGTGTAAACCTGCTAACTCCAATTTAGCAACTTTACAGAAGAGACATAAAAGTAAATAAAACTACATGAAGTACATACGAACATTATTTTTCATCACTCGCTCACATTATGTTAGAAATTAATTTTAGTTGAACTTGTTTTCTTAGTTGATGCAACCTCTCTTTTCCTTTCGAGTGATATGTTAATCTTAAAATGAGCCAAAACGGAGTTAGAAGGTTTACACTCTAAGCTGACGATATACTCATGTCAACGATTTTTTTCCATCAACGATTTTTTGTACATTGTAATGTTGCTAATATGGTTCAAGTACATTGTAATGTTAATATCACACACAAGTACAGTTCTAAGAAGATTTGAACTTTCTCCATCTTGTGTAAGCAACAAGTAATCTATCACTTTTTTGGTTTATTCATATTTTTTATTGGTTTATAGATCAATTAAGCTTCTGCTGATTAAATTTTGGAAACAAATTGAAACATAAATTTCAACCACTAAAAGGTAGTATCCGTGTAATAGTCGATCCCATAAATTAAACCTTACGAAACAAAAGGTAAAAAAAAACCAAATCGACATTTACATGAGTACATACATGACATCATAATACTATATGCATATTCTAATACGTTCTTGCAAGCTAAAAAATTACTGTAGACTGTTTTACAGAATAGTAAAATTGTCACTTGGAACCTTTATGTCTAGCCCATATATTTCTAGATAAACATATATTTTAGGTCCTCAAATGGCAACACTGAAAGCTAAAGTTCAGTATATGGGTTCAGAGACCAAGTTAGGTAGATTAAAACAAGCAAAATCATATAAAACACATTTGTAATTTTATCATCTGGACCTAATCCGGCCTCTATACTCATTACATATATTTGTTTTAAACTAACCCGATTTGGTCTCTGTGGGCATAACTTCTGTGCCACCATTTGAGAACCTAAACTACATGTTTACCTATTTCTGTGTGAATAAATTTCTTCGAGAGTTTTTTAAGTTAACTTTATAACGTTCCTTAAGTTAATATCGGTTTTAAGGCTATGGAATTCGGTATTAGAATAGAAATAAACAGGTCACTGGTTTCTTAACGTTGTCTTGTCAGGCTCGACATGTGGAAGATGGAAACAACACTTGCACTTATACAAGTTTAGTACCGCTACCGGTACTAAACAAAACCACATATATTCGTAATTTTTGTATCGAATTATTATATAAGAACTATAATTAACGTGTAGAACCTTTTGCCGGTCGTTTTTTATAGTTTGAAATAGTAGGCGTTGGTGGGTTCATGAGAAAACTACTCAGAAACGACGACTTGTCACTGTTTGAAGATGTCACTTGAAAACTGTTGTTATCACACATCGAATCGTTGATTTTCATCGACGAAGAACCGGATAGACTCGAATCTGACGCTTTAGAGTGAATTAAAAACTCGTTGAAAGTTCCTATTACACCCTTCACCGATGGATTTTCACGAGGAGCAGTCATGGTGTTTCACATTCACAAAACATGACCGAGACGAAATGACGCGTTTATTTCAGAACGCGACATTAATTTGTGCGGAATATAACCTAGCGTTGGAATTGGTCATCGTTGTTTATCACGTGACTATTTTTGAAAATTTTTAAAAATACAGTAGACTGTAAGAGTGATATATATTAAATGATTTTACCGGCATTTTCTATTAAATTCCTGTATTAATCCTAGTAATACGTTACCGGCAATGTATAAAATCTAGGCATTCTATACAATGCCTAGCCTCCTTTGGCAATGAAATGACATCTTGTATAGAACTATTTTTTGGTTAATATAGCTAATAACATTTTCTCTAAAAAAACATAATTCTGAATTTGAACTTCACCTAAACTATCGCATAATGTAACTATTCGAACACTTATTTTATGCATTTCCTAAACCAGATTGTCATTCTATAGAATGCGTAGATTCTATACATTGCCAGTAACATTAACATGTGAAATAGCTGAAAAAATATTAACGTGATATTAACTAGCTAACATATACAAACTGTTGCTACTGTTGGTATTTTATATTAATAATAATTTATAAAAAGACTAATAATAAAAATACTCAAAAAACTTAAAATAATGGAAATTTAAAAAAAAAGTATCATTAACAAAATGAATACAAGAAATATATAAATCTATACAATAAAATTAAGATTTATTTATAATTTTCCAAAAAAAACGCAAAAAACAAAAATAAGCAATCAATCATAATTGGTTACTCCATAGTATTTAATACGCACTAGTTTTCGTGAAGTTTGAGAAACGGAACGAGTATTACTAGGAGCTACACGATACTTTTGTATTTGTTTACAACAAACAAATGGCCACGGCTGTTCTCGTCCTGGAGATAAGTAGCGAAAAAGCACGTTTTTAAACGATGAGCGAGGACAAGAACAGGAATTTTCAACTGCGGCTCTGTCACTCGATAAAAGAAGTGGAAGATATAATTCGAGAATACGAAGAAGTGACAACCACAAAATTCGTGTCCTACCATAAGGATAAACAGTTCGGCAATGATGGTATGATAAACACAACATTCTCTGTTGTGTGTTAAAAATATCCATGCTTTTTGTTAAAGATTGAGTGTGGGAAAGATTTAAGACATGGGGTACATAAAATTTAAAGTGTTTATTATAAAAATTCAGGAATGCTGTTCATCACTTGTGCGAAAATATTTATTAGAAAACAGATCATCAAATAATTACAAACAAAATAAAGTAATGCCAAATTGCGAACAAGAGAAAATAACTGATAAAAAAAAAAGGATCTACTACATTTTTGGGTCTTCATCATAAAAGATTGCAGTTCATCATTATTTTCGGGTCTGCTTATCCCGGCGGGCTGCCGGGGTCGCTGTGGGCAAGCCCACGCAGCACGGACCGCCATCTCGTTCGATCCTTCGCTGCAGCATAAACATCGACCCAGCTGTTGAGACAGAGGGATCCGCTCCCAGACTTTGAAGAGCTGGTTACGCCATCTGATTCTTGGTCTCCCTCTAGGTCTTTTGTCGACTGGATGTGTGCCCCCAGATCTGGTAGGCTAGTCTTTCCCGAGGCATTCTCAGGACTGCTTGTGCCATCTCATTTGAGATCTCTCTATTCAGAGAAGTACAGTAGCGGTTCGACTTGGAGTTTTTCTCGAATTACAGAACTCCGCACTTTATCGAACACAGTGTGTGTCCTGCAACTCGTTGAAAAAAACCTTATCTCGGCTGCTAGCACTCGCAATCTCGTTCTTTTGGTCGTTACCAAAAGCTCATGACCATAGGTGAGGGTGGGGCGGAAGATGGAATTGAAAACGAAGGGTTTTGCCTTCTTGCTTAACTCCCGCTTACAGTTTCAGATAAATATTGCATTGATTTGGTTGTGTAGTTTGTTGTGGGATAACCGTAAGCTTGTAGAAATAGAATACCAGTTAAACATATGATTTATAAAATCACAAATACTGTAAGTATTAAAATAGTGATTGAGCCCATTAAACTCACTCGGTGAGCCCACCGAGATCATTAAACATACCAAGAACGACTTGTCTTATGTTAGCATTATGGGTATGTGCGCCTTCTTTTGCATCTTGATGCATTTCAAGATTCATGACATGCGTATGGACGCTAGGTGGAAATAATTGCTCTCTCTAGCCAAAATGATCTTTCTGACCTTAGAATTGTGGCCAGCCACAATAAAAGATGCAAAAACACTAAAGATTTAACAGATACACTAGATTACTACGAGACGCATCATGACGTAGTTTACAGTTTAAATTCGTGTAAGGGCAGTGGTTTACCCCCAAAGTACTGACAGTGCTAAAACTGGACGTAGGGATTGTTACTTGAATAAAATTTGTATATGGATGTAGAGTAAAAATGACGTATTCTTCAAGCCTTTCTGATATCCTCTACTTATGCTACAGGTTGCAGGCCAGAGCACTGTTGAAAACTGAAAATAGTCCAAATGCGAAACCCAGTCTTTTTTTTTTTATATGCATTTTTGGTTTCCGAAAAATACATACTCTGTATTGTGCACTATAGTGACTATACATATATCACTTGAGCTTTGGTGCAGAAGCTACAGTAAATAACACATTGAATGTCTTCAGTTTAGTCATGGAAGCATGACAAAATAGGGTAAATAAGCGGCAGACATGCTGAATTATATGATTCTAGTTATACAGCAATTGAAATAGTAGAAAGGGCAGATCATCCAAAAGTGGGGAAATGTATAATAATCAAATAATCAGTATGCACTCGAAGCCATGGTGAAAATGCAGAGTTCCATCAGTTGAAGGTTGAGCACCAATCGGAGACCGAGCATGCCTTAAACTTTGTATCCCTTACGCGCCATAAGTTAGCTTGGGATTGTTGGGAAAGTAGGGATTAAGGAGGGACTACATTCGATTAGTGGAAGAAGATGGGGGTGCAAATCAGCCCTCTATCTGACTCAACGCTGCACATTGAGGGTGGCACGTGCACACATTTGTAAACGATTGCGAGTGTAACCACGGGTACCGCTAGTAAATTACTAAACATTCATTAGTTAAAAGTACATAATAAGTAATATAATGAACAGTATAGTAATAAGAATATTCATAAGGTATGACCATATAAAAGTAAGATATAAAATTCTTAATTCAAGGCAGACAAGCTCAGAGGGACACTTTTTTCAGCTAAGATAGGCAAACACCTGTTTTGGGGTTTGTTTACACTCATCTCGTGAAATTATTGAATAGTTTTATTAAAAGTAATATTTCTCATAAATCAGTGATTGACTTATTTATATTCTGATATTTTATGAAGAGATGTCTTGGATTTGATGAATAATTTTATTTGATTTGTTTTATCATTTTCGGATATAGATTGGAAACCGAGCTACAAAACTCGTGTCTACTGGAAATGCGATGATGGGAAAATGTCAGCGCCAATTGTGTATGATGGAATACCATTCATGTTTGTTGGTAGACGTGTGCTCAACTGTCATCAAGGAAAAGACACGTCGCGAGCGAAAAAGCAGAAATATGCGGCAGAAAAGCAAAGAAAAGAGGTACAACTGTTTTGAGAAAAGAGTTTGTTTTGATAGGTTGGCATTTAAGAAAATTTTTTCTTTACATTGCTTTTAATTTATTAAAGATTGAAGAAAGTGGAGGATTCTTTGTTAAAAAACGCAAGGTTGCTCCAACGAAAAAAGTTGAATGTCAAGCAGTCATTTACATTACACAGATCATGAAGTTCCCAGGATTTAAAGTTAGTATGCAAATTTATACTTTTCATATTAGCTTCAGTTGTGAGTTTCTACATGCAAATTAAAGACGACTCAAAAGACAATGAATTTTGATGAGTGAGGTGTCTATGAATTTATCTTAGCCTATTGAGTGACACTGGTTATATGGTGTTAATGAAAAACCAATATGGCGGACGCTACATGCCATATATCCATTATTGTTTACATCTTTTCGATGGATTTTGATGGATGAGGTGCTCATAGATCTGTCTTAGTTCCACAAGTGTCACTGCTTATATGCTGTTAACTAAAAATCAATATGGCAGATGCTATATGCTAGTATAGAGTGTGCTTAAAAAGCATGTACTTATGTACTTGTACATTAGTACATGTAATGTACTTGTTTTATTATACAGGGTGTTTTAAAAAAGATGGTTATACTTGGACAAGGCCATAATTAAGTAACAAGTAATAATACAGGAATGTGCTATGAACTTTGTCCAAGTGTAACAGTCTGTTTGAAACACCCTGTAAGAAAAGTATGCAATATAATAAATCGTTTACAAAATGTTGAATAGGTTGCTGATGATGCTGAACCAACTGAGGTGTTGCGTAAATCATTGAGCAAAGGAATTAAACAAGCGCTTCATAAAGGTTTCTCCAAAGTGAACACCCAGATAGTGTATTATATTCGTTTGCCTACAGTTTCGGAACATTCAGGCCATAGCGTTCAAGATGAGGTAATATTCAGTATGATCCATATTTTTCGTGTAGCGATTATGCAGGAGATTGCTGCTAAGTGTTGCTGGTACAGTACTTTAGGAACACAGTTTTTCCTATAGTACTATACCAGAAATACTTTTGCTTAATATACAGGGTGTCCTCCATGACATGTCAATATTTGGAAAGTTCAATATTCATTCATATCGGGTTATACAAATGTGATGCTTGGTTGAACGGAAGCAGAAACTCAAAGTTTTTGTGAAGTTTTTGTAGGGCATGTCAGAACCACAGTGGTGTTGCAGATGGTCTTTTGGCAAAATGGTGACTGAGTGGCTGATTACAGGTTGTGTGGTGGTATGCCTAAATGAATGCAAGCTTTATCGGCGGAGGTTTTACACAACACGTGTGGGTTTAACTACTGCCTATAGACAATCTTTGTGTTACCAAAGGTCCTCCATGTGGAGATGCGTGTGTCATTTTTTTCAATGTTTTTTTTAATGAAATTAATAGGTTCACTATCATTTTTGTGGGTAATGCACTTTTTACCTCCTAACTGTATATGATTAAAATGTTGATATCTCATTATGGACACCCTGTAAATTATTAAATCAGTTTATAAGGTTTTTGAAATGTTAATTAAAGGCTTGCCCAGAATAACGTTGCATGTAACAATTGAGGAGTTGGATGGAAAAACGGCGTTGAATCGATTTAGACCAGTCTATAGCCTTACGGCATTGGGTTGCATATAATTTGCACTTTCAGAGTTTTTGGAGCCAAAATATGAAACACGTCCATTGTAAATCATTGATTTTTTGTCACTTCCTGATTGTTTCACTCGCTTGCTCCTCTTTCAAAACAATGGAAAAGATAGGGGTATTTGGAATAACGTCGTAATTGCATTTTTAAATTACCCTGTAACTTGAGGTCTGTCAACAAAAGTTGACAGATTTTTGTCAAAACCTGTTCATTTTCCTTCTATAAATATACAGTTGACAGGAATTTTTGTTTCAATCTTAAATTTGAAGATGCCAGACGTTTTTGTCCTTTTTCTCAAAACTACATTTTTTTGAGTTACGTCGTTATTCCACACAACTCAACAATTCATAGTCTTAAGTAAATGGCAAAAGAAGTATTCAGCTACACATTGATTGTTGTATATTAGGTTAGGTGACCAATGTCAAAGTGATATCTTTTTGTAACACAACTTTATTCTGGGCAAGCCTTCAATTTATCATTAGCCTACAATTCATTGATTTTTTCTTGTTAAACTTGTTGCAAATTTTTCTTATAACATCGTGGTTTTCTTTATGGATAAGATTGGATTTATCCAGTTAATCAAGATTTTTCATTATCCAAGCAATCATCACATCTTATTCGGATAATTTGAGTTATACAGAATGTTGCTGCAAGGTCTAGTCAAAATTTTAACCACAGATGCTATGCATAAAAAAAACAAAGCAAAAAGTTCTTATAGACATGGTTTTGAAAATGTTTCCCTTCTGAGATTACAGAAGTTACATAAATGCCTAAGGCTATTGTCTAATCGCTGTAGGTGTGCAAATGAGTAAGCATTTCTGATCCCATGTTTGTGTGTTAGCGCACCGACAATGGATAAAATGCCTAGCCTCTTTTGGCAAAGTATGAAATAACATTTTTTATATGACTATATTAAGGTTATTTAACAATACCTTCTTTAAGAACAGTTTAAGTCTAAATTTATTCTTAAATTTAAACATAGCCTAAACTTCTGTAACTAATTTCACACATTGCTTAAACCATGTTTAGTATTCTATGGAATACCTGTCTACACATTTCTGGTAACATTTTACTTTTTCCTCTGTCTGGACTTGTTGCATCTGTGCTAACATTTGACTAACTTTTCAGGAACATTCTGTATTGTATTTAATTATACTTAGAATATCATACGGCGTGTGCTATATCAAAATGTTTAATCATACGTAGACTTCAATTCAAAAAGAACCAATTGATGATCGGATCATCAACGAAATCATGGAACATTCCGCCGATGGAACTAAAAATCCTAACGACATCAAGCAACACCTGATGCATTTTGTTCAGAATGAACTGTTTAAAGGGAAAGAAGCCCCACCTTTGGCGAGAAGGCGGTACTATCCCAAAGAATCGGACATTCGCAACTACATGCGGAAAGCCAAAGTAGCCAAATGTCATTCCAAGATAGAGGAAGATCAAATCGCATTTCTAATACAGCAGTGGGAACAGAAGGTTCCGGATGATAATTTCATGTTTTACCCGCATTATTCCGACACTGGCGAACCGACATCTCAGTACTTGGTGTTTTGCTACCAAAGCCAATGGCAAAGAACGCTCCTAGCCAAATATGGGAATCATGTGTGCGTTTTGGACGACGTTTTCCGTGCCATCCAGTTCCCACTTTCATTGTATTTTTTACTCGTTCGAACCAACGTTGAATACATCATTGCTGGGATGTTCATCATCCAGCACGAAAACAAGGACTTGATGACGAGAGCGTTGAAGATCATTCGAGACTGGAATCCAGCGTGGAAACCAAAGACTATGTTAATGGATTTCAATCAGAATGATATGGAAAGTGTTCAGCTGGTCTGGCCAAGTAAGCTTATTTTCATACTCCTTATGTTCGTACTTAACACATTTTGCAAACTGCGGATGTTTCCCTATTTTAATTTGGAATCGTTTAAACTGTTGAATGCAGTGTTTAGAACTTTGATGAATTAACGCGGACGTTTCATGGTTGAATTTTGACTAAATGACAATTCATTATTTGTTTGTTTAAATCAACAGAAGCGAGCATTAAAATAAGCGATGTACATCGTGAACGTTTGTGGACCAAGTGGTGCTTAAAAAAGGAACATGGGGTGCGGAAATACAAAGACGAGATTTTAAACCAGGTGCAAAGGATAACGCTAGCGAGTCTGACAGAATTTGATCAAGCCGTTAACATGCTGCAGGAAAGCCTAGCCTGGCAAGACTCGCCAGCACTTCAGGCATGGTTTGAAAACAAATGGCTTCCAATTTTAGAAGTGAGTTATTGCACTTTTGTTCTGTTAGTTTATTTATTCTTGCAACATTTTTTCAATACCAAGTATGCATTTAATTGTTATCACTACTAATAACATTTCATTGATATTTTTTATTCCAATTACCAGGTGTATTTTTTGTCTCTTGAACCCTCTTGGACATTCCTATCATTTTCAAATTTCACTTTCACTAACTTGTAAAAATCGTGCTGGTTATATTTGAAACCGCCTTATGCAAGGATTGCTACAATTTTTGAATTGCGTTAAATCACAAAACCGCGTAGTAAAAGTACTGCGTTATACAAGGATCACCTGTACTTGAAAAGCTGTTTAATTATAATAAAAATAAAAGTGTAGCTGATAAAATGTTGAGTTGGGGACATAATAGCGCCTTGATAGGGCTCTTTACGGTGGTAGTATTTTCACTGGCCTTGAAAAACTTTTTGTTTTGTTTATTTTTTTGCATTGTTGCATTCTAAACCACTAGCAAGTTGTATCTATCAAGTCATTTTTAGAAAGTTGTAGTTAATGGTCTATTTCGTCATAATCCAGTGTCACTTCATGTACTGTATTTTCAACAATCCAACTGAAATAGCTTTCAACAATACAACGTAGAGCCAAATGTAAAATTGCCTTAAAAGTAAAGTGTACTACACTTCATTACACTGTTGGAAGCTTTTAGGTGCTTAATTGTTTCTAATTTTATTTCAGCTAGATTGTTGGAAATAAATGAAATGACTCTGGCTTATGACTAAATGGATCATTGGCTACAACTTTTTAAATCTGACTTGGTAACTAACTTATGACATGATTTTGAATGTAACTATGCAATTACCTTGAAATTTAATTCCACTGTCTATGAAAATTCCATCGTAAGGGTGTATGTATTTAAAAAATTCACTTTATATGTGTTTTGTAGAGAAAAAACATTGTTTATTTTTACAGAAATGGGTGGATGCTTATCAAGATGCTGTGACGCTGATCCATCTGAGATCCCAAAATGGAACCGAATTGCTTCAGGAGTCATTACAATATCCTGCATTGGATGGATTGCGCAACTTTTCGATTAGTGCTCTTATAGTATCTTTAATTTCTGATGTTTTTCCAGATGCCTTTGCCAAGTAAGTTCCATTTCCATATTTTCCCCCCTAGTTTTCTTACATTTACATTTAGAGTAGGAAAGACCGGGACACGTTGGAACATGGGGTACATTGAAACATTGCGGCTATCTTTAAGGAAAATTATCGAATTTTATCACAACTCATATAGCAGAATAGTATACTTCTGCCATGTTGATTGTGTAATGCTAAGATTTTTATTTTTTGAAATTTTCCAAAACATCAGTTTTTCATGTAAGTTAGTAAAGTCGGACATGATTAGGAATTTCTCATAATGATCTGATAATTTAAAACTAGATAGTCATTGTTGATATGTTTCAAACCTACAAGAAATGGGTGATGAATCACTGTATCAAGTTTCATTTAATTCGTTATTAATCAAGCTAAACAATGTAACATGGGGCAAGTTGAATCACATTTCAATTTGTCCTATTTATATTTTAAACATTCTCTTTCTATCGAATTAACTTATTAAAATAATCATAGACTTGTGCCGAAACTATTCAAACTGATATCAGAAACAAAAGTGACCTTTCTTTGAATATCATTGTTCTTTATCACTACACTTTGCAGAAACAATCTTAATGTTGAGAACAATCTGCATGTGGGACTGTCACAGTTAGAACCAAACATCAATCGTTTGTGCAATTCAAAACAAGCCCAAATGTCACACTGATTTGTACAGTTTGTGGAAATTTGACAACATTTTTTTTCAAATTTGAATTGCAATTGATCCCTTAGGATTGTTTAGATTTTAAATAAAATAACGTAGCATAAAAATTACATGTAAGGGGAAGGTGCTGTTGCAAGCTAGCCTCGACGGGGGGAGGAACACTGCTCTAGTAGACCGAGGAAATCGATGCAATGCCCCAAAAACAAACAAATAATCAATAACTTTCTACCCAAGTGTTGTCATTTTGTCACTTCTTATAATGCGTTTTACGGATCTTACAAATGTGTTCTCAAATGAGGATTTCTTTCCTTATGTGTTTCTAGATATAAAGCTGTTAACGTGCAGTACACCGCAGGCTATCCCAAACGTGCTGCTGTTGTTCCTGAATACCTGTACAATAAACCGTGGGCGTTAGTAGACCACGTATTGGACAGGATGAGTAACCACAATGATATCATCACCATTCAACAACTTTCTTCCGATAAGTATGTGGTTCAACAAACCGAGGAGCGTTACGAAGTGTATTTTGGAGGGGATGACGATCTGCCATCTTGCACGTGCCACGATTGGCTAGTCAACAAATTGCCATGTGTGCATTTTTGTTCTGTTTTTTATTACTTCTCAGAGTCTGGTTGGGAACAACTGTGTGATATGTATAAAACCAATCCTTTGTTTAACATCGATTTCGACGTGTGTTGCACATCTTTGGATAATTATGCCTGCTTTGACCCTGGGGACGAAATCACACAACTCATAAATTCGATGCTGAACGCCAACAATGTGGAAAGTGTGACGTTCAGCGAGAGGAAGAATCCAAAGAGGCAGAAATTGAGAAAGAAATGCGTTAACCGGCTGAAGGAGCTGGTTAAATTTGCATCTGTGTTACAAGATGAAGAGTTTATGAAAGGTCTCGACAAGTCGATAGACGAAATCCTTTTGCAAGTTAAGGTCCAGGCGACGAGCGAAGGCATCGACATGTTGCGGACTAGCAAGAAACGCAAATTGTCACCTGTGATCACAGCCAATAAGCGACAATTAGCCGATCAAAAAACCATTGCCGTCCAAGTGAAGGAAGAACCCAATGAAGAAGACTCCAACGAACAACTTGAGATTCCGAACATAACCACCGTCGAACACATAATAATGCCCGAGTCGACGGAAAATACCGAAATGATTGAAAATGTGAGCGTTGGCGAGATCCAGTTGTTGAGTGAGAATGGTGTCATGCAGGCTATCGCAGCCACTGACGAAATTAATTGTTACGAGATTCTGGACGCGTTTGGCAATGATTCGAATGAAGGTCAGCACGTGTACCTTATTCAAACTGACCAGATGTATGTGGAAAATTCAGTAACTGAGGAAGTAAGAAGCGATATTCCCGATCATGATTACAGCTAGCATGTAAGCGAAAGTACAAGGAGAATATCAGTCTTGATTAGCAAACATTTTATTATAATTCTTGTTCTACGATGTCACGACCCAAGAAATCCGACGAGATATTGGTGACTTTTTTTGTGTTAAAATTATTTTTAGCAAATTTGCAAAAATCTGCAGTAGTGGATCAGTGGTTTTAAAACGTACTGGACAATCAACTTGAGACCAATATCAATAAAAAATTATATTGTGTATTAATAACATATTTTTCATATTAAACTTAAACCATTTGAACATGGTAGTGTATATTGCTTTTTGAATGAGACAGTTTATTGATTTCTGTGTCAAAATTAGGTACATGGTCATTAACTGACAAATAAAGGTTTAGCATGTATGTTCCAGTTGTTCTCCCACCTGTCCGATTGGAATGATTTCAAGTTTTCTTTCATCCGATCCAGTTCTTTCTTAATAGGAAATCCTTCTAGTAAACTCTAGAAAAAAATTACACCATAGCTGTATGTTAACCACCAAGATTCTTAAATAATTTACATTTTATGCAAGTATCGTAATTTTAAACTGTTAACCTATAGTTCAACATCATGGCATGAGAATATTGGAAGTTGCAAATCGAATAGTTTGATTACACTCCCAAATGCATATTAAGACTAGCCCGATTGCCAAAAGGTTTGTGGAACCTGTTTAATATGTTTTTCAAATGACCAGAAAATTTGCAGCATTTAAAGTTTGACATGTTTCAAGCAGGCATGGATTAATAATAAATTATTAAGGCAACACAAATTTTGTACACATTATTTTGTAATTTAAAGTAAAAACAAATTACACATGTGTAGAATTCATATCTTATCCATCTCGCCCTACATATGCATTGTGCAAAAACCATTGGTTTGCAATTTTTAGCAAATTAATTTAAGTTTTTATAGTTGCATTGAACTTTGACCAAAAAACAAAATGATAGATATTACATTGTCTACTTACCTAAACTGGTATTTATACCCAAAGATACCAGTTCAGGTATCTAACAAAAACTATCTTGTTTTTTGTCTAAAAAAACAAAAAACCCATGCTGCTCTTGTTACGGTAGCTGATGTTTAATACGCAAGTACCAAACAAATTTTGGTACTTGCCTGAAATTTTCTTGTGCCATGATGCCGAAGTTATCAACATAAAATAATGTTAAAGAAGTCGAAAGAGCATTTACCTGCAACTGTATTGAAAGTGTTGAACTATCTTTGAAGACATAACCATTTTGTTTGTCATGCACAAGTTCACTTAAGCTATAAAAAACAAACAAAGTTAGGTAGGTAGGTACTTGGAGTTTAACGAGGACACCGACTGACTTTACAGCTTTTGGCCCTCGGACTTTACTGAAATTAGAAATACAGAAATGAGGATGATAAACATGGAACAGGGTTTTATGATGCAGGAGGAAACGGGAGAAGCCCGAGAAAACCTGCCCCCGTGGTGTCACGAGTGGGAGGCGAACCCGGGCCACTGCCGCCAGAGGTGAACGCTCTGACCATCTGGCCACCACGGGGCCCTAAAACAAAGTTATCTTAAAACTAAAATGCCAAACGTTGTAGTTTGAGATGCTAATTTTATTTTTTATACACTTTATAGTAGCTTCACTTGTGACTTTGTGTGAATAAGCGGGAAATTGAATGAAATTGAGACATCTACGGACGTTTATGATAATATACTGTTTTCCAATGGACGACTTTGGTCGAACAATAAATACTGTAAAATAAAAATCGCATTAAAGTGAGAACCGCGTAAGTCTACAAAATTCGCATAAATTGAATATCACATTAATCGAAGAACAAAACTCGCATAAATCGAAACTGCATAATTATAATGTAACAAAATTTGCATAAATCGAATCAAAAACTAAAATTTGCATCGTGGTACTTGAAGATCAAATCGCATAAATCGAATCAAAATGAAATTTTTCAAAACTCGCCAAAACTGAATATCACGTTACTCGAAGATCCAAAATCGCATAAATCGAAATTCGCCAAAACTTCAGAAATCGAAAATGGAATTTCTCAAAACCCTTACATGCAATGCAACAATGGTGAAACGTCAATTGGAATATGACAATATATAAAGCGTATTCTTAAAAAGTATTTTATACAACTTGTCTCTCATCAGCTATGCTAATTTTCTCTTACCAGTTGAAATGAAGAGCAAGCACCGGCAAGCCACAACCAAACATATCCACAACTTTCATAGGAAGATCGAGCCCACTTGAGGATGCATGAAGGCTTACTCCAACGTCAGCAGCAGCTGATATTAAATGCAAGTGTTAATGTCAATAACATGTTTTCTGTCGAATTCAGTATAACCAAAGTTTAAAATGGTACCTAGTAACACTGGGTAATCTTCAGCTGTTAGCCAAGGAAAGCAAAATTTCACATATTGAAAATTATGTTTTGCAATTTCATTCATGTGAAACTCTTTCAATGGTCCTTTTCCTTTATTAATAGAAATGTGCATCATCAAAATAAAATTCACATTTCCGAGTAGGGTTTCTCTACCAGTTTATACGGGTACCTAAAACCGGTATTTCTCAGAATTTTTTGAATACCGAAAACCCATTTTTATTCGGTATTGGTATCGATTTTCACCTTACCTCAGTTTAACCTTCATTTACAGACAGTGAGTGCACTTTTCCCATTACAAATGACTTTTGTACCAAATAAGATCAAAATTATCTGATCAGTCTTTGTATTTATCCAAAGAAGAAAAGTTGTAATACAACTTGTTAAAAATTGTGTGATTTTTATTGTTTTCAAATACAGAAAAATACCAGAATTTTTTGCTGTTTTTTGAAAATAATTATACCGGTTATACCAAAAGTACTGTAATTCAGAAACCCTATTTCTAAGGAAGTGAATGATAATAGAAAATTATATTCGGTACTTTTAGATTAGAAAATCAACCTACTCTCTAGTGTTGCTACTTGGTTTATTTTGAAGGTTAGGTTAGGAAAAAAAAACAAACCATACATTTGATGCATTTTTGTTTCTTTCCCTAACCTAACCTGCAAAATGACCCCATAACCAAGTAAGTACGAGCAACACACAAGAGGTCGGCCATCTAATCGAAAAGTACCTAATAGTCTTATTGTATTTGTATTACCTGTTATGATGCAGATCACATCAGGGTATTTGTTCAGTGCGGAATGTTTTACTTTGTCGTAATCTGGATAAAAAATTCATTGAGTTTTAAGAATATACAGGGTGTTACTGAAAGGTCTAGCCAATTTTTAACCACAGATGCTATGCATCAAAAGTCAATATAAACACTGATCTGCATTTGCATACCTACAGCAATTATGAGATGCCTATGCATTCACATGACTTCACCTTGTGTTACCTCTGAACGGCAGCTTTTCCAGACCTATGTTTATATGGGTCGTACCATTTGTGGTACGTCCCACTAGTGACCCACAGTGACTAGTACTGAAAAATTTGACTTGACCTTTCATGAACACTCTGTAACATTGATCTTCAAAAAGTAATATATAGCTTTTCGCATTTACAATACCTTTTAATGCTGATACGAGCATACCGATGTCTTCATCCTCTTTGAAAAGAAAAATACGAACGTTATATCTCAATATAATTTTTTAATGTTAATGATTAAAGTTAAGATTACCTGTCCAACTTGTGCTGCTTATTACTAAAGCTGGACGATCACTTTTCATTGACATTAATCCTGTTTCACTCTCACTGGTAAATGTGGTTTGAGGCAACCTTGAGATGTTATATTACGTATTATAAAACATGACAATCCAAAAAATCATCATTAGAAAGAACGTTGTTGCAATAAAATTTATACGAACTGAGAACTGAAACAGCTATAAGTAGATGAAAGCCTTTTGAACAAATGATGGATTTCTTCCACTGAATATGAACGGAATTGGTCTGGTGGACGATCATAAAGCGGTGTTGCACTAAAAGTTGTCAAACTTCTTACACTTGCCATTTTGAAATACTAATAGATAACGTAGGGAAAACAACAACACCTTACACTATCTTTGATCTCCCCAATAAATCTAACGACAACGCTTTGGTGACGCACAGATGTTTTGATGCTTTTTTCCCAAAATGTAGTTCAAGCCTATAAAGTGTTAATTAAATTTGACAAGTTTATTAACTAGTTTGCTCAACAGAACGTTCCTGAAAGGTCTAGGCCAGATACTATGCATATAAACATGAGAGCGGAAATGCTTCCCTTCCGAGATAACACAAGTTGAAGTTACATAAGAGGCCTATTGATGCATACATCGATGTGGTAAATTAGTAAGCATCTCCTGACCCATGGTTTTATGGATTCTTCGCTTTGTTTTGATGCATAGCATCTGTGGTTAAAATTGAGAAGTTGGGTGAAAAATTGGTGTAAATGCACTTACGTCATTATTCCATAAAATGCATATATTGAATCGTTTAAGACCAGCTTATAACATTGAGTTGCATGTAATTTGGACTTCTTGGAGCAAGAATATGGAACGCCACTATTGTAAATCTTTTTTGTGATTTCTGTCTTTTTGTCACTTCACTTCCTGGCTTTTGCTTGCTTCCCATCCAAAACAATGGAACAGATACTGATCTTTGGAAAAATGGTGTAAATGCATTTAAATTAGCATGATATTTCGAATAAAGGCATGATTGCATTTTTAAATTGGCCTGTGACTTGAGGCTTTTAAAGTTAACAGATTTTTTGCAAAACCTGTTCATTTTCCTTCTATAAATATACAGTTGACAGGATTTCTTTTTTAATCTTAAATTTGAAGGTGCCAGAAATTTTTGCCATTTTTCTCAAAACTACATTTTTCGAGTTGCGCCGTTATTCCACCCAACTCCTCAATTTAGGAACACCCCTTGTATATTGCAGTTCATTTTTACCATTTATAAAGCCGAACCAGCATATGATTCTCTCCAGCAGAAAGTTGGAGAATCGTGTAACCGTAATTGTGCCAATCCACGACGACATTTGCTTTCACAAATATTGAATAAAACCAAACAATTGCCAAAGTTGGAACGGATGGTGGTGCCTTGGGAATGAAGAGAAAAATCAACATCTTAATTATTCCAGGATAATTAATATTTTGTTAAATTCTTCTCACACTAAATTTCTAAATTTTTTCCAATAGAAAAATAATAATAATAAATTTCCAACCACCATAAATAAAATTGCACCTGTACTAAAATATGTGCTGGTTTCAAAATAGAACACATTGTCCATAAAAGGGTAATACATTGCCACACTAACTTAGCACCATAGGCAAGCACTCTTGGTAAATCTGCAATTCATAAAAACAGGATATGATTATATACAGGTACGTTGTTACAAGATTTGTAAAATTTACACTCGAGTTCAGTGGTTTCCTATTCCAGATGAGTGACGAACCTTATCAATTCCATTCAAGAGAATAATTAATTCACTAATTTATCATAGACAGGTAAAAAAAATTCAATTCCTGCTTTTTAATTTAAAAAACTGTGATTTGATAAGTTTACAAATTTAAAATTGTACGAAATAAAAATGCTACAACATTGATGTATATACAGTGGACTCTCGAGTTTCAAATACAATCCGTTCCAGGAACTAGTTCAACTTTTGAGTTAAATTTCCCTATAATAAATAATGTTCCTTTTTACATGGAATGACCCACATCACTTCTATCAAGACTTTCATTTGTACGGAAAGACATTTACCATTCGAAAAGCAATTAGGTACATCCTTTAAAAAATGAATGTCAATATTTTCATTTTCCAATAATTTCTTTATTGGTTGAGAACCTGCAACAAAAAATAAACAATAATAAAATTAAATTTATTTTTTGATCCATATCCGTTATCCGGCCAAGAACTACCGATGGAGTTGTAACTCGATGGGGGAGCGTGTGATTGATCACTGTGGTAAACATGTACTTTGTGTTTTTGATGACTGTTACTGAGTTAGGTTCAACAAACGCTGGAACAAACGCTCAACTCGAAACGAACTAACCTAACCCAGTACCCATCATCAAAAACACAAAGTACATGTTTACCATAGTGATTGATCACACGCTCCACCATCGAGCTGCAACTTCATCAATGGTCATTGGCGGGATAACGGACAAGTACTTTTTTTCTTAAAAATAAATGTAAAATTAAATTCAAAACAAGCTAATTTCGAAGGGACAAATGCGATACTACCCCAAGCTGGTAACCTCTGCAACAGGTATATAATTTTGAATAGAAAACAAAAATTGACAAAATCCTTGTCTCAGCCTGGGATTGAACCAGGGACCTTTTGTGCTCGCGACTCCAAGGACAGACTGAAGTTCCCACTTCGTCTGTCCCGGTAGCTCAGCGTGTCAGAGCATCTTGTCGCGAGTACGAGAGATCTTTGGTTCGATCTCAGGCTAGGACAGGGAATTTTTCAATCCTTGTTTTCTATTCAAAATAAATGTAAAAGTTAATATTTTAGCGACATTCAATTTAAACGCAGTTACCTCCGTAAGCAATGATGTCAACGGCATAACCACTGTCCGCTAAAGATAAAGAATGATATTCCATTCGTGGACTTCTGCCTATATCTCCTAAAACCACTACACAAACTCTTTCTGATCTCCTTGCCATAGCTTCTTCAGTACACTTTTGACATTTGCAAGTAAATATGTAAACAAATTGTACGTAAACAAATTAAACAGCAAATTTTTATTGCGAAATATGTTTCTACATAGATTCCGAATACTTACATTAATCCAATTAATAACTATATAGTGAAAATTTCTTCAAATCGAACATTGTAAACATACTATACTCGAAATCAACACGTGTACACGTTAAACTTCAAGTTCGCCTCCACCAGTCTATTTATGTCAAAGACCATTTATGTCGTTTCACGTTTTCATCACAACTGAACTGACAACATATGCTTTTGGATGCTGAGAAGCAAACATTTGAGCACTTGCTAAGTCCATTGGTAAGATTGATTATTGTGTTAAAATGTTCAGAAAGGGATAAAATATTATGGTAGAAATGTCGAGCGAATTCTGCGGATGATGCAATTCAAGAAGTTCGACTATGTAATTAAGCGAATCGATCATCTGTTAATGTTGCATATGTTCCTAGCACGTGTTACAAATACAAATAATAATCTCATTTAATAATTTACAAATACACTACATGTAATATATCTCTATAAATCAAGATACTTAGCATATACCTGTTTGACAGGTTTGTTCATATTGCAATAGTCTTATCATGATCATCTAATTGACATTTACAGCAAGACTAAAATGAAACAGACAGACAATTTCGGGTTAGGAACGTTTGATGCTGCATCATTCACTGATGTTCAATCTTTTTGAAGTTTTCATTTATTTATTAAAGTTTATTTATTGAATTGCAGATTTTCGTGTCGTTTCTAAGTGACAATGAATTCCGAAAAAGAAGAACCAACTAAATTGTCACAAGACTTGCCCGATTCTTTCACCGTTATTAAAGAAGGCGAAGCGAATATGCTGTTTTCTACTTCTCGTGACGTCTTTTACAATCCTGTCCAAGAGTTTAACAGAGATTTGAGGTAAATTGTAGTGGAAAACAATTTTGAACCAAAATGCTAATGGATCACTGATTATTTTTTTTTAAAGCATTGCAGTCATTCAGGAATATGTGAAGGAACGCCAAGAGGTCACAGCGTTTGTTTCTGCAAGCGATGTAAATAATCACACATCTCGGGATCAGGAGGATTCACCGGTTACTACCGAGACGGTGTTGGAACCACCCTCTGAGAGACTTGCGTCTCCAGATGCCAAAATCAAACGTCGCTTGAGTTCACAAGAGTCTATTGACGTACGTAGTCTATCCAATAACAGGCAACTTACATGCTTTGTTGGATTACTAATTTAGATGTATGCTTTTTCTTTTAAATCATAGCAAGGCATAACAATTTTAGAAGCGTTAGCAGCTTCTGGTCTGCGGTCGATTAGATACGCAAAAGAAGTTCCTGCCGTTAAAAACATAACCACCAATGACTGGTCAAATGCAGCGATCGCAGCAATTACTCGCAACATTCAGCATAATGGTGTTGAACATTTAGTCACTCCAAGTCATGCCGATGCAATGTGAGTGTTTTTATTTTTATTTAATTTAATTCTAATCTTTGTTGTGGTTGTCATTTTGCTTGTATTTTAAGTGTTTTTGAAGAATTGTGAATAATTCTAAATTACAGATTGGTAATGCACCAGCATAAACATTACACCAAGCAATTTGATATTGTTGACTTGGATCCATACGGTTGTCCAGCTACTTATTTGGATGCTGCTGTGCAGTGTGTGAAAGATGGAGGTAAAAACGAATTTAGTATTTAATCCTTGTACTAATTAAAATCTATACAAAATTTTGTTGTTATTACGGATTAAGAATTGTCTTGTAAACTGTAGACAAATATTTTAGATCAGCGGTTTTCAAAATTTTTGTTTGAGGACCCCTTAATTCTCTTATAAAAGTTTGAGGAACCCTGCCTAAAAGTAATTTTTTATATAACTTATGATATTTTGTAGGGTAGGGTACGTTAACATCGATCGATATTTTTTCACCGTGTTAGAAATTCAAACAGAAATGTTTCAAATATTTATTATTTCATGAATTTGTTAAAAAAAATAACTACCCTAAAAGAAAAAATGTTTGTTTGCCGATTGGCGCTCTGGGGTTTCACGGAATACAGTTTGAGAACGGCAGTTCTAGATAGTAGTTTTTATTTTAATAATGTAATGTACATCAGAGATAACTGCATAAGATCTTGCTACAGTTTTTACCCAATTGTTTATATTTTTCATTAAGGTGTGCTGATGGTGACGTGCACAGATACTGCTATTCTGTGTGGAAATGCAAGTGAAACTTGTTACGCAAGATACGGTAGCATGTCATTGAAAACAAAATGTTGTCATGAGATGGCATTGAGGATTGTTTTACAATGCATTGAATCCCATGCCAACAGATACGGTCGATACATTGTTCCACTTATTTCCCTGAGTGCGGACTTTTATGTCCGATTATTTGTGCGGTTGTATACCGGTCCTGCAATCGTGAAACATACCGCCAGGTAAAAAACTTGTGTTTGTCTTCATTATCGGGATATTGTTCAAGTCACGGCTGTTTAAATAAATTTATTTTACATTTCTACAACAGTAAACTAGCCATGGTTTATCAGTGTTCTGGATGTGAAACAATTAATTTGCAACCAATAGGAAAAGTGAAACCGCACGAGAATGGGAAAAAGTAAAGAGATTTTAATTCAAGAATTTAATATGCAATGTATGAATTCAATTAAACCATTGAATATTATTTTTTGCAGTTATAAATTTTCATGTGCTACGGGGCCACCTGTTGGAGAATTTTGCACTCATTGTGGTTCGAAACATAAGGTCAGTAAATTGATTATGAATAAACCGGTTAATGTTACTTTGGATGGAGTTTGTTTACTAAATAGTTTGTGTCTATCCAGTTCGGAGGTCCAATTTGGGCCAACAGTATCCACGACGTCCCATTTGTGGAAAAAATTCTTCAGTCAGTTGAACAGAATAAAGATCGATTTTCCACTTCTAAACGAATGATTGGAGTTCTTAGTTTAATAAAGGAGGTTTGTAGTTTTCAAAAAAAATATTTGGTTACTGAAATGATTTAAAATTTAATTTTGATTTCGTAAATAAATTTAATTTTAGGAATTACCCGACGTTCCTCTCTTCTATTCACTTGAGAGGATCCACAACATTGTTCGTTTGCCACAATGTGGAAGCATCAAATTCAGGTGATATAATAGTTCTTGTAAAAATTGTAACGCCTAATTATTATTTATTTAATGTTTATTATATTTTTTATGATGAATATATTATAGATCAGCACTTCTCAATGCTGGGTATAGAGTATCGGAATCCCATGTTGCAAGGAATTCAGCAAAAACTGATGCTCCTGCTGAATTTGTATGGGATATCGTGCGCTTTTGGGTAAGCCAAACTTGGTTTTAGTTTGTTGTAAAATTTTAAGGCACTCGTTACATTATCTAAAGTAAACCAATACACAGATATGTATAGTTTATTATAATATGAACTTTATTATAATTATTAAAACTATATTACTAAAAGTCTAAAGTCTGCGTGCGTGACTTTTTTGGAATTCAGGCGCAAGCTTTTTCTAGATTTCCATTTTCTTGAGTTTAATTTATAATTTATAGGGTAAAACAGGTTTGTGGTTACATCTGTTGTGTTTCAAAAGGTGAAGGAGTGATACGCTGACTTTTGTTAGCTTAAAAGTGGCACCAGTAATTACTTTTACCATTAAGTTTAACATTTTCTATAAAATTATATACAGTATTTTCACTCTGAAATTTTTACAATTTACGTACGATCTATTGACTCATTAGTCACATTTGTGACCAGACAGACCTCTAGTACTATACTATCTTTACTATAAACTTAAATCATACCTCCATGATGACACGTTATAGTAAATTAACCCAATTTCCTAGGGTCCACCAATTTTCAAGGGGTCTTTTAAATGAATGTATTATTTTTGTTTCTCTAAAAGATCCAACATTTGTAAAGTGACCCATTTCAAAGTGTAATAACTTCTTTGTCACAACCTCAACTATTGACAAATATTTTAACATTGCTTTTTTTTTATGATTGTTTTCACATTTCTTTAATTCACTTCTCAAAACTATAATTGACTAGATGGGTTTTCTGTGCAAAAGCACGGAATGTCAAGACAATAGGTTTTGACATTCTTTATTTTAATTCACCATCCATCAGGAAAAGTTGGAATTCTTCAGTGCCGATCGACTACTAACACCTAGCTCTATCGATTACTCGCACTTAGCTCTTTGTTTCTCCCGCAATGCAATGCAATATCGTCGTATAAAAATTAAGATCTTTAAAACTGTTTTGAAAACTATTAACAAAGCTTTGCTCTAGTGCTAATTATAAACTCAGATTTTGCCCCTATAAACAAGCTCGTCGGGAGGCGCGTGCGCAGTGCACATGCGCTTCAGGCTCATGCAGCGCTAACTGTGGCGTCTCAAAGCTTTCTGGGATCGTCACAGAAAGTGTCTATTATATAAAGAGATTTAATTTGTAATGTTTAACAAAATTTGGGAGATAGGCTTCTTGGCTGGTATTATTTTATTTTGGACTTCGACCTGAGAACCATAAGTAACTGAATCCATTGTGTATTCATACTAAGCAAATAATAGCACAGTGGGAATACTATTAAATGAAATAACATTCTTCAGAGATGAAGTGGTAACTTATATTTTTATTTTAAAAACAGGCAAAAGAACAAGACACGAAAAAGTTACCCGAGACCAATTCGCCAGGAGCACGAATTTTGCAGAAAACTCCACTGTAAGTGTATAAGCTTAATTTTTTTGAACATTTCTTATGTTTAATTTTAGGCTGAACAATTTATACTTTATGATGGATTTAGGAACAATGTATGCTTTACGCTTCATTCCCAAGCCAACCCTGAATCACGAGAAAAAGGCCTTTGCCGTTATCATCAGAATCCTTTACCATTCTGGGGACCAAAAGCAAGAAATACCACAAAGTTAGTTTTTGGGTGTATTGCATTAAAAACTATTATACAGGATGGATTTTAATTTACTATTTGTATTTAGTGCTAGTTGATAATTACTTTTTTTTGTATGTTTTGCTTTAACAGTACATTGGTGGATGCAGAGCAAGCGAAAAGTAAAATGTTTCAAGGAAAACGACAAAAGCCTGAAGATTCTGATGGCAACAAAGAGCTTAGAAAATATCCATGTAAAAGGTTTAAACAGGTATGTTAAACATTTTTATAATATTGTCGTAACTTGCTTAATTTTGCAAATTTCGGAGAATCGATTGCACAGAAATGTTGTTCGTGATGCAGGTAACACGTTTGCAAAGGGTCAATTCCATTTTTCATCAAAATTTGAACTAAATTATGAAGTTTAGCAACTTTTAGAGCCCACTTACTTTAGTAATACATTTCTTAAAAAAATAGGTAATCCTTGATTTATGTTTTCAATGTCTAAAAAACCTGTGCTTGTTCACTCTACAACATTTGTGGTGCAAATAACTTATTTTTGTTACAGGGTAAATGTTACCTTGGTGATGCTTGCCGCTATTTACACGAAGAAGACACGCAGAATTGTTAATTTTTGCGAACGTTTTTTTAACCACCTTCATGGGTGATGATAAACGGTATGTTGGACAGCACTTGTTATTATTACAAGTATTTTGATTATTAAGTTTGAAAAAGTCTTTCATTAAATGGATCGTCTCTGAAACAAGTTTTCACTTTTATATTATTATTATTATACACTTTATACAGGGTGTTTCACTCGTTCTCGGCCCATCCTGTTCTTTTATGACTTTCAAACTAATGGACGTGATTTAATGAAATTTGATGTGGAAATACCGTAGTGTATGAGAAATAAGATGATCTCGTAGCAAGGTGTCGAAAGTGGTCGCCATTTGCATCAAGACATGTCTGCACATGCCTTTTTATGCTACCAAAAAAGACATATAGTCACCAACACATGAAAGTTGCAGTCTCATCTTGCTACCGAATGTTTTGTTGCAATTCCATAAGAGTCTGGCCTATTGCGATATTGTACTATTACACAACTGCAACAAAACATTCGGCAGTTTAAGCTGTGACTCTCAATGTGTTGTTGGAACCTTCCATGCCATGGAGAGGTGTCTTGATGCTAATGGTGACTATTTTCAATACTTATGAGATCATCATGCTTCCTCATACACTAAGGTATTTCCTTGTCAAATTTCACTGAATTACGGTCATTAGTCTGAAAGTTATAAGGAAAAACCAGGGGTCGAGAGCAAGCGAAATACAGTCGAACCTCGTTAAACCGCCACCCCCGCTTTTCGCCACGAAAGTACGCAGAACAAATCTTCCTTCCATACTTCACGTGTTGCATTCTTGCGATAAATGCCACTCCGCTATTCGCCACACCTTTTAAGGTACAAAAACAAAAGTACTCTTTGTATGGAATTTCATTCGTTTAAACTGCAAAAATGAGGAAAGGTCAAACTGGAAATTCAGAAAAATTCAAAAACAAAAATCCTATGGCAAGTCAGCAATCTATAGTAGAACATTTTTCGA